>BLSH010142595.1:585552-600339 GCA_018402905.1 Glandirana rugosa | reverse complement strand
AACTCCATTAATAAGGTTACGTCGAACACGGAACTTAACTCTACGGACCAGTACCCCCAACACGAGTCCAACTCTTGTAAATACGGGGACCGAGTCCGATAGTAACGTGTCGAACGTTTGGTGAGCACAGAACAGCAGTCGTGTAACAGACTTGTTGACGGTGCGCCCCCTTGCGGAAACTCGACGGAAACCACACGATCCAGGGACCCACGTCACCCATCATCGTCCGGATGACAGATCCCGTTTGGAGGAAGAGGTGGTGGTCGCACAGAGGCACCAGCACAGCAAAAGAGGAAGCAGGTTGCAAAAGTGGAGCGAGCGTCCCCTAGACAGTAGGCCTGCTACTACCCACTGCACCCAGGGACCTAGCACACCAAAGGCAGCTCAAAGGCGTTCCCCCGCGTGGCAGTTGTTCAGACAATGTGCTGACGACAAGACACGAGTGGTTTGCAAGCTGTGCAATGATAGCCTGAGCCAGGGGCATAAATGTTCTCAACCTGAGCACAACCCCCATGACCAGGCATCTCAATTCAAGGCACAAGCTGCATTGGAATAATTACCTCAAAATCCAAGAAAGGTCTCGGCCTCCTCCTGCTTCCTCTTCTGCTGCTGCCTCGGCCTCTTCCTCCACCTCTACAGTGACAGTGTCACCTGCCACCCAGCAAACAGACGATATGACAGAAACGCCTCTATGTCCGCCACCGTCTCCAAGCATTTCCACATGGTCCCATGGAAGCTTACAGCTGTCCATCTCCCAAACACTCTGAGAGAAAGAGGAAGTACCCCCCTACCCACCCGCGATCCCTGGCCCTGAATGCCAGCATTTCAAAATTCCAGGCCTTTGAAATGCTGTCATTTCGTCTGGTGGACACAGACAGTTTCAAAAACCTGATGGCGGTGGCTGTCCCACAGTACGTGGTACCCAGCCGCCACTACTTTTCCAGGCGAGCCATCCCTTCCCTGCACAAACAAGTCGGGGACAAGATCAAGTGTGCACGGCGCAACGCCATCTGTGGCAAGGTCCCCATAACCACTGATACATGGACCAGTAAGCACGGGCAGGGACGCTATATCTCGCTAACTGCACACTGGGCAAATGTAGTGGCGGGTGGGCCTGAATTGGCTAGCCATTTGGCGCCTGTCCTTCCACCACCGAGGATTGCAGGGCATTTCTCTTTGCCTCCTGTTGCCTCCTCCTCCTACTGCGCTTCCTCCTCCTCGACCACCTACTCATCCGCTCAGCGTAACACCTTCACCACCAACATCAGCACATTCAGGGGGAAATGACAGCAGGCTGTTTTAAAACTGATATGTTTGGGGGATAAACCCCACACTGCGCAGGAGCTGTGGACAGGCATTGAGCAACGGACCAATGAGTGGTTGTTGCCACTGAGTCTCAAGCCCGGCTTGGTGGTGTGCGACAATAGCCGAAATCTCATAGCGGCTCTGGGCCGAGCCGGTTTGACGCACATCCCTTGCCTGGCGCATGTGCTGAATTTGGTGGTACAGAATTTTCTAAAAAACTACCCGAATATGTCAGAGCTGCTGCATAAAGTGCGGGCCATCTGTGCGCACTTTCGGGTTCTCACCCTGCTGCTGCTCGCCTGTCTGCGCTGCAGCGGAACTTGGGCCTTCCCACTCACCGCCTCACATGCGACGTGCCCACAAGGTGGAACTCCACCTTGCACATGCTGGAGAGACTGTGCCAGCAGCAGCAGGCAATAGTGGAGTTTCAGCTGCAGCACGCACGGGTCAGTCACTCTGCGGAACAGCACCACTTCACCACCAACGAGTGGGCCTCCATGTGAGACCTGTGTAGCGTATTGCGGTGTTTTGAGTACTGCACCAACATGGCCAGTGCCGATGACGCTGTTCTCAGCGTTACTATCCCACTTCTATGTCTCCTTGAAAAAACACTTCGGGACATGATGGAAGAGGATGTGGCACAGGAGGATGAGGAGGAGGAAGAGGGGTCATTTCCATGGTTATCAGGCCAGGGTGGGTTCCTGCACCAGCATAGGCCAGGTCAAAAATATTCAAGCCAGGGCATAGTTCTGGAGGATGAGGAGGACGAGGAAGATGAGGAGGAGGAGGAATTGCAGCAGGGTGGCACCCAACTCAGCTTGTGGGCATCACTGGAGCATGGCTGGGGGGATACAGAGGACACAGATGATATACCTCCCACAGAGGACAGCTTGTCTTTGCCTCTGGGCAGCCTGGCACACATGGGTTGCCCACATTGTAACTTCTTCTGATTACTGGGTGGCCACCCAGCTGGATCCCCGTTACAAGGACAACGTGCCGTCCTTAATTCCCTCACTGGAGCGTGAGAGGAAGATGTTCGACTACAAGTGCACATTGGTAGAGGCGCTGCTGAGGGCATTCCCAAATGACACCGGGGGCTCAGTGGAAGCACAAGGCGAAAACAGAGGAGGAGGAAGAGGCCACCAACGCAGCTGTGCCACCGCCAGCACCTCAGAAGGCAGGGTTAGCATGGCCGAAATGTGGCAAAGCTTTGTCAGCAGCCCGCCACAACAAACAGCACCACCAGCCGATAGACAACGTCTTAGCAGAAGGCAGCATTTCAGCAACATGGTGCAAGAGTATGTGTGCACACGCCTACACGTACTGACTGATGGGTCTGCCCCATTCAACTTCTGGGTGTCCAAATTGGCCACATGGCCTGAGCTTGTCCTTTATGTCTTGGAGGTGCTGGCCTGCCCTACAGCCAGTGTATTGTCTGAACGTGTGTTTAGCATGGCAGGGGGCATTATCACAGACAAGCACAGCTGCCTGTCCCCAGCCAACATGGGCAAGCTAACCTTTATTAAAATGAACCAGGCATGGATCCTACAAGACTTGTCTGTACCTTGTGCAGAATAAACATTTAGACCAGACTCACACAGCCATTCGTATACTTGTTTTTTTGAATAGGCCTCAATATTTTGGGGGCTACCCCAATTATAAACAAACAAAAAAAAAACAGTGTTGACTACCTCCTCGACCACCGCCACTTCCACCTACACTGCCACGGTCACGGCCTAGTCAACCTCTAGGCTCCTACTCCGTATCCACCCCCCCCTTCCCATTTTTTTTTTATATTTCTAATTTATTTTCCCTATCCCCATTTTTTGTAGGGCACTTGCCCTACTCTTACCCCCATTTTACTTCCTTTTGCAGCCCTCTAGCACTTGCCAGGACTTTGTTACAGCCATTTTTGTGCCTAAAAGTTTGGGTCCCCATTGACTTCAATGGGGTTCAGGGTCCGGGATAAAGTTCAGGCAATGTTCGGTGCCGAACCCGGACTTTTTCCCAAAGTTCGTTCGGACCCTCCGAACCCGAACGTCCAGGTGTTCGCTCAACTCTATTTAGGACACCAGCAACACCTAAGGCCCAATTTTTCACCCCCTGTTTGACTGCGGGCTTTCGTCACAATTTGTAAACTAATTTACAACATCAGGCCCAGTTCCTCCGTCCAACCAGAGTAACTGCAAGGGGTTACAGTGTTCTGGCACCGCCAGCACCCAAGGCCAAATTTGCGGCCACCTGTTTGACTGGGGGCTTTCGTCACAATTTGTAAACTAATTTACAACATCAGGCCCGGTTCCTCCGTCCAACAAGAGTAACTGCAAGGGGTTACAGTGTTCTAGCACCACCAGCACCCAAGGTCCAATTTTTCACCACCTGTTTGACTGGGCTTTTGTCGCAATTTGTAAACTAATTTACAACATCAGCCGCAGTTCCTCCGTTCAACAAGAGTAACTGCAAGGGGTTACAGTGTTCTGGCACTGCCAGCACCCAAGGCCCAATTTTTCACCACCTGTTTGACTGGGGGATTTCATCACAATTTCTAAACTAATTTACATCATCAGGCCCTGTTCCTCTTTCCAACAAGAGTAACTGCAAGGGATTACAGTGTTCTGGCACCACCAGCATCCTAGACCCAATTTTTTGCCACCTGTTTGACTGGGGGCTTTCTTCACAATTTGTAAAAAAATTTACATCAGGCCCAGTTCTTCCGTCCAACAAGAGTAACTGCAAGGGGTTACAGTGTTCTGGCACCGCCAGCACCCAAGGCCCAATTTTCCGCCACCTGTTTGACTGGGGGATTTCATCACAATTTGTAAACTAATATACATCAGGCCCTGTTTCTCAGTCCAACAAGAGTAACTGCAAGGGATTACAGTGTTCTGGCACCGCTAACACCCAAGACCCAATTTTTCGCCACCAGTTTGACTGGGAGATTTCATCACAATTTTTAAACTAATTTACAACATCAGGCCCTGTTCCTCTATCCAACAAGAGTAACTGCAAAGGGTTACAGTGTTCTGGCACCGCCAGCACCCAAGGCCCAATTTTCTGCCACCTGTTTGACTGGGGGATTTCATCACAATTTGTAAACTAATTTACAACATCAGGCCCTGTTTCTCAGTCCAACAAGAGTAACTGCAAGGGGTTACAGTGTTCTGGCACTGCCAGCAGCCAAGGCCCAATTTTCGCCTCCTGTTTGACTGGAGCATTTGATCACAATTTTTAAACTAATTTACAACAGCAGCCAAAATTTTAAACAAAATGACGTGGGGTCCCCCCCCCCAAAATTCAAACCAGGCCCTTCAGGTCTGGAATGAAATTTAAGGGGATCCCTGCGCCAAATTTTAAAAAAATGGCGTGGGGTCCCCAAAATCCAAACCAGACCCTTATCCGAGCAAGCAGCCCTGGCATGGCAGGAGGGGGTGGGAACGAGTGAGCGCACTCCCTCCAAACCATACCAGGCCACATGCCCTCAACATGGGGAAGATGCTTTCAGGTCACCCCCAAAGCACCTTGTCCCCATGTTGATGGGGAGAAGGGCCTCATCCCCTCAACCCTGGCCAGTGGTTGTGGGGGTCTGTGGACAGGGGGCTTATCAGAATCCGGAAGGCCCCTTTAATAATGGGGCCCCAGATCCCGACCCCCCATGTGAATAGGTATGGGGTACGTTGTATCCCTACCCATTCACCAAAAAAGGAGTGTAGTGGTAAAAAAAAAACAAGAGGCAGTTTTTGACAAGTCCATTATTGTGTAAAATAACTCTTTTCTTCTTTCTTCTTTCTTCCTCCATCTTCTCCTGGCCCGGTCCTTCTTCTGGTCTTCTGCTTCTTTTAGTCTTCTTGCTTCCTCTTTTTGTCTTCAATCTTCATCTTCTTCTTCCTTCTTCTTTCACCACCGCCGCTGTCCCTGCTGCTGCAGCCCGGCCCCTGCGCATCTCCCAGAATGGGTGGTTTTCACATTGACAGTTCTTTTATAAGAAGGGGCGGGGCCGCCCAGTGACGTAACAGAGTGAACCCGTCCCCTCTGACGTCATGCAATGTCAGAAGGGGACGGGTCACCCTTTTACATCACTGGGTGCCCCCTCCCTTCTTATAAAAGAACTGTCATTGTGAAGACCGCCCATTCTGGGAGACGCACAGGGGCTGGGCTGCAGCAGTGGGGACAGTGGCAGCAGTGAAAGAAGAAGAAGATGAAAATGAAGATTGAAGATGAAGAGAGGAAGCAAGAAGACTAAAAGAAGAAGCAGAAAACCAGAAGAAGGACCGGGGCAGGAGAAGATGGAGGAAGAAAGAAGAAAGAAGAAAAGAGATATTTTACACAATAAAGGACTTGTCAAAAACTGCCTCTTGTTTTTTTTTTACCACTAGACTCCTTTTTTGGTGAATGGGTAGGGGGCTTCTAGATTCCGATAAGCCCCCCGCCCATAGACCCCCATAAGCACCGGCCAGGCTTGTGGGGAAGAGGCTCTTGTCCCCATCAACATGGGGACAAGGTGCTTTGGGGTGCTCCCCCAAAGCACCTATACTCCCCATGTTGAGGACATGTAGCCTGGTATGGTTCAGGAAGGGGGGCGTTTGCCCGTCCCCCCCATCCTAACCAGCCAGGGCTGCATGCTCGGATAAGGGTCTGGGTTGGATTTTAGGGGGAACCCCACGCCAATTTTTTTTAAAAATTGGCGCGGGGCTCCCCTTAATATCCAAACCAGACCCGAAGAGCCTGGTTTGGACAGGGGGGGACCCCACACACTTTTCAGCTATTTTATTTTGTATATTGCTGGGAATCGGCAAAACATTACAACCGCAGTTTTAAATTACAATTTTTCCTATGAAAATGTAATTTTGTTCTACACCTTACAGAGATGCACCCTTTTACACACAGACTAAGGACACCCCCCCCAGGCACAAATTTGAACCACTTCAGCCCCGGAAGGATTTCCCAGTTTGGGACCAGAGCACTTTTTGCGATTCGGCATTGCATCGCTTTAACTGACAATTGCATGGTCTAGCGACGTTGTACACTAATGAAATTTGCATCCTTTTTTTCCCACAAATAGAGCTTTCTTTTGGTGGTATTTGATCACCTCTGCGTCATTTCTGATCACAGCTATAAACAAAAAAAGAGCGACAATTTTGCAAAAACAAAACAATATTTCTTACTTTTTGCTAAAATGCAAATCCAAAAAAACAAGTATAACAAAAGTTTTTTTCATCGGCTTTGGCAGATTTATATTATTCCTCATATTTTTGGTAAAAAAAAATTGCAATCTGCGTTTATTGCTTGGTTTGCACAAAAGTTGCCACGTTTACGAATGATGAAAATTAGTTTATGGGGGATTTATTTTTAAAAATATTTTACTAGTAATGGCGGCAATCTGCGATTTTTAGCAGTACTCCGATATTACGGCGGACATATTAGACCATTTTGACACTTTTTTGGGACCATTGGCACATATACAGCGATATGTGCTATGAAAATGCACTGATTACTGTGTAAATGCCATTGGCAGAGAAGGGGTTAACCTGGAGAGGGCGCTCTAAGGGTTAACTGTGTTGCCTCAGTGTGTTCTAACTGTATGGGGGATGGACTGGCTGGGGGAGGGGAGTGATCACAGCTTCCATATACAGGAAGCCTGTGATCACATCCCTTCCCCCACTGTCAGAACGGAGATCCTTGTTTACCTCCGTTCTCTCACTGCAGGGGAGCCATCGCGGGTAGCCGGTGGAGATTGAGTCCACCCTAACTGCTCCCTGACCCCCACAATACTCGTTCTCGTGGCCGCCGTTGTTATCGTGCGATAACAAACCACTTTGCCGCCGTCAAGTCATGGTGGGCGGTCGGCAAGTGGTTAAAGGAATTTTTAATTTTTTTGTTCACGATCAATTTAAAAACTTTTTTTTTCATTGATACATATCCCTAGGGCTGGACCCGGGTCCCCATACACTTTTTAGGGCAATAAAATTGCATATAAGCCTTTAAAATTAGCACTTTTAATTTCTCATGTTCTGGTCCCATAGTGTTCGAATGTTCATCCAAACTTTTTGTCTGTTTGCATGTTCTGGTGCAAACCAAACCGGGGGGTGATCCCTAGTCTCACTTCTCCATCTCACAGTAAGACATGTTGATGCCTGATGCCTACTCACTTGTCTCTGAAGAAGGAAGCCCACAGGTGAATCCTTTCTGCACTGTATCTCGATCTCTGCACATATTACCAAGGTTACTAGGGTCACTTCCATTTTCACTAACAAGTTAAGTCTTTGATCCCATAGCAGAGACATGCTAGTGTCTATTCTGTGGGTCACCTGCAAATGGAAAAGGTCTGCTCTGACTCAGGGGAAGTTAATATAGTCTCAAAGACAGATTTCTGGCACTAGGTAAATAAATATAGGCAAAAGGGTGGGGATACAACTAACATTATTACCCAAATATAGGCAATGCTTCATTTTCGATTGACAGAGTACAGCAGCGGGTCGATTCAAAGTTGCTATGAAGTGAAGAAGCCCTGATGGGGAATTAGTCTCTCAGTTCTCCTTCAGTTTCTGCCCATTGCTAGTATAAAACACCTTGGCCATGCACTTGCCAGTGTCATGGGTACAGTAGCCGAAGAAGGAGGGAGTGCACTGAGGAAAGAGTGTCCAGTGTTGACCTTACTTTTTCAGTACAGACAGATACATGAATTGAGTTTAAGCACCAATGCTATTGATGCTGCGTCCGAAGGAAGTGTTGCAGCATGTGATATACAGTATCTCACAAAAGTGAGTACACCACTCACATTTTTTGAAATATTTTTTATATCTTTTCATGTGACAACGCTGAAGAAATGACACTTTGCTACAATGTAAAGTAGTGAGTGTACAGCTTGTCTAACAGTGTACATTTGCTGTCCCCTCAAAATATCTCAATACACAGCCATTAATGTGTAAACTGATGGCAACAAAAGTGAGTATACCCCTAAGTAACATTGGTGTAGATTGGGCTCAAAGTGTCAATATTTTGTGTGGCCACCATTATTTTCCAGCACTGTCTTAACCCTCTTGGGCATGGATTTCACCAGAGCTTTACAGGTTTCCACTGGAGTCCTCGTCCACTCCTCCATAATGAAATCACGGAGCTGGTGGACGTTACCTTGCGCTCCCCCACCTTCCATTTGAGGATGCCCCACAGATGCTCAATAGTGTTTAGGTCTGGAGGCATACTTGGCCAGTCCATCACCTTTACCTTCAGCTTCTTTGGCAAGGCAGTGGTCGTCTTGGAGGTGTGTTTGGGGTCATTATCATGTTAGAATACTGCCCTGCGGCCCAGTCTCCAAAGGGAGGGGATCATGCTCTAATTCATTATGTCACAGTACATGTTGGCATTCATTGTTCCCTCAATGAACTGTAGCTCCCCAGTGCCAGCAACTGTTAGGAGAATACCTGTAATGAGGGGAGACCAATGGCCGACAACGTCAGGCGTGTTCAGTTCTAGATCTCCTCGGACTCCTCGATCTGATATTATTTCATCTGGGTGCCCATGCAGTCTGTAAATTTGTTGTATTAATATTTCAGCAGTGTCTTCAGCTGTAGGAATGCTAGTGATGGGCACAAAATTATAATGCAAAAAGTGTAGGCTCCCGCGCTATTGGTTCATCAAAAGCCGGAAACACAGCATTCGACCAAATGCAACCAAGGAAATAAAGTGTTGCGCTAAAAAAAGGCAGTGATTCATATGACAAGGTCACTCAATTATTTAAAGTGACAGTGTATATATAGAACCTGTAATGATCACATGTACTCAAAAATAAAGTGACAGTGCATAAATTGACTCTACATAAGTCCAAATAACCTGTGATAGTGAATGACTTAAAGTGAACAGGGTATCAAATAAGTTGACTCTATGATAGTCAATGATTCAAGTGAAAAAGTCCAAATAAACCTGTGATGGTTAAAGACTTAAAGTGAACAGTGCATAAAAAGTCCAAATAAATGTCCCAAATAAACAATAAAGTTGAGCCAATGGGAATTGGAGCACCTGGTACAAGCTCTGTTGTGTAATCATAGGCTCGTGCGGTGGCAATTGTTCTGCATTTTTCTTATCACAAATGTCTTTAAAGTCTTGGTACTGGGGGGGGGGGGGGCAATCTTTCCAGGTTTGTCAATGTCACTCCGATAACAGTGGGTGAGATGTCCTTCTTTAGACAGTGTAACTGACAATGTTCAGAAGAAAAGGCAAGGTTTCTGGCCTGCCAGTCAACAGTGGGGTTATAGAAAGATAGCCATGGTATTCCTAAAATAACGGGAAATTGAGAAGAAGAAATCAAGTTGAAAGATATTCACTCTTGATGTCAAGGCTCAATACTTAACTGCAGAGGAACAGTCTCATGATTGATTAATTGGGAGGTGAGTAGAGAGCCATTCACTGTCTCCATATGTACTCGAGATGGTTTAGGTATTTGAGTGATGCAATTTTCCTCAGCAAACTTCAAATCTATAAAGTTACCCCCAGCCCCAGAATCCAGGATTGCTGAGGTGGAGAACAACTGGTCTTTCTCTTTAAGAGTGATGCTTACAGTAAAATGTGGGTGATGACAGACAATCTAATTTTCTCCTTTTGTTACAAAAGACAATTCTCTTTGACTGGCCCCTGCAATGGTTTGTCTTGTTTGTCTTGATTCATTTGGACACCTGAGGGCGTAGTGATCTGACTGACTGCAATAGAGGCAAAGATTCAGCTCACATATGCGTCTCTTTTCAGCAAAGCTCAGAGCTCCAATCTGCATAGGTTCATGTTCAGGTTCCGGTTCATAGCTGGCAAACGATTTAGCTGTTGGTTGACAATTGAATGAGGAACTAAAGCAAACAGATCTTTGTTTCTCCAATCGTCTCTCCATAGAACGTCTATCGATCTTAATGCTCAATTTAATAAAGTCAGCAAGACCATTGGGATAATCTATTCTGGAAAGTTCATCTTTTATATTCTCAGAAAATCCTTTTCTAAAGTGAGATCGCTTTTCGCTGTCATTCCACGTGGTATCAGTTACCCATCCACAAAATTCGGCAGCATATTCAGCAATAGGATGTCTTCCTTGGAGCAAGTTCAGTAAAACTGTTTCAGCAGTTGCGCTGCGGTTCAGATTTGTCGAAAATTAAATTCATGGTTGTCACAAACCCCTTGAAATCTCCTAGAATCTCATGGTCTTGCTCCAAGTATGGGGAAACCCATGCCATGGCCTCATCGACAAAAAGAGATATAATAAAGCCTGTCTTGGAGCGGGGGGTGGCAAATCGGTAAGGTTGCAGCTGAAAGTGCAGTAGACATTGATTCAGGAAGTCTCTATAGAGTTTAGGATCCCCATTGAATTTATCAGATAAAGGAAAGCGGTTTGAATCACTGTTAGTAGCTGTCTGTTGGCGTTGCTGCGCAAGTCGTGTTCGCAATTCAATTACTTCTCCTTGTAACTCTTGCACTCATGCTTGTAAACTTTGAACACCTCAGTTAGAGAGACATATTCACTCAGGGATCGTGACGGTGGTGTGGTCTCCATGCTGTGACCAGATTATTCTGCTAGAAGAATACCTGTAATGAGTGCAGACCAATGGCCGACAATGTCAGACAGGCTCAGTTCTCAGGTCAGCGAGAGACTGGAAAGTCTGGATAGCTAGACCTATGATCAGTGTTGGGTCACAAGCCAAAGTCAGTGCAGGAGAGAGTTTTGTGATCGAGGTCAAAAGCCAAGGTTGATGCAGGAGGAGAGTTCCGTAGTTGGGGTCACAAGCCAAGGTTGATGAAGGAGGAGAGTTTCGTAGTCAGGGTCACAAGCCAAAGCCATTTACAAACAGCAATAGAAGTAACTCAAGTAGTAAGCAGGAATAGACCACAATAATCTGGGAACAGAAAGTGCAGAGTCAATGTTTATATAGGAAATTTATGGGAGGAGCAAGGAGTTCAAGGTTCAACAGCAATCAAGACACAAGGTAGCGTTTCCCAATGGATCAGGCAGGATTGTCCAACAGATCAGTCAGTAAGCTGCCCAGCATCCCAAATAGCTCACTGAGAAGAATCAATGCCAGACACAGAAGAGGTCCCAGGTTCAAGCCCAGGTCCTGACAGCAGCACTCATGCAGCCCCAGACCATGACACACCCACCACCATGCTTGACTGTAGGCAAGACACATTTGTCTTTGTACTCCTAAGGATGGGCTCGAGCCCGCCAGGAAGTCAAACCTGCACTGTGCTGATCACAGACTGTGAGACATTCCCCGATCGCTGCAGCCGCCATCTGAACCAAATATGTTTATCTTGGTCTCATCAGACCACAGGACATGGTTCCAGTAATCCATGTCCTTAGTCTGCTTGTCTTCAGCAAGCTGTGTGCAGGCTTTCCTGTGCATCATCTTTAGAAGAGGCTTCCTTCTGGAACAACAGAAATGCAGACCAATTTGATGCAGTGTGCGGCGTATGGTCTGAGCACTGACAGGCTGACACCCCACCCCTTCAACTGCTGCAGCAATGCTGGCAGCACTCATACATCTCTTTCCCAAAAACAACCTCTGGATATGATGCTGAGCACGTGCACTCAATATCCTTGGTCGACCATAGCGAGGCCTGTTCTGAGTGGAACCTGTCCTGGTAAACTACTGTATGGCCTTGGCCACTGTGCTGCAGCTCATGTTTCAGGGTCTTAGCAATCTTATTATAGCCTAGGCCATTTTAATGTAGAGCAACAATTCTTTTTTCAGATCCTCAGAGAGTCCTTTGCCATGAGGTGCCATGTTGAACTTCCAGTGACCAGTATGAGAGAGTGATAACACCAAATTTAACACACCTGCTCCCCATTCACATCGGAGACCTTGTAACACTAATGAGTGACATGACACCGGGGAGGGAAAATGCCTAATTGAGCCCAATTTGGACATTTTCACTTAGGGGTGTACTCACTTTTGTTGCCAGCGGTTTAGACATTAATGGCTGTTTGATGAGTTATTTTGAGGAGACAGCAAATATAAACTGTTATACAAGCTGTAAACTCACTACTTTACATTGTAGAAAACTGTAATTTCTTCAGTGTTACATAGTTACATAGTAGTTAAGGTTAAGAAAAGACAACAGTCCATCCAGTTCAACCTGTATAGGTGTACGCTTGTCAGTACCCATATCCCTGTATGTTGTACTTATTGAGATATACATCCAAGAGTTTTTTAAATATATCCGTACTCCCCGCAGTCACCACTAGTTGTGGGAGAGAGTTCCACATCCTTATTGCCATGACAGTGAAGAACCCCTTACGAATTGTAAGCTTAAACCTTTTCTCCTCTAGTTTAAATGTGTGTCCCCTTGTCCTTCTACATTCCCTGAGACTGAACAGTTTATCTTTTGCTTGGATCCCCATTGAGATATTTATATATTGCAATCATGTCCCCTCTCAAGTGTCACCTCTCCAGAGAGAATAAGTTTAGCGCTTGCAAGCGTTCCTCGTAAGTAAGGTCTTCCACTCCCCTTATCAGTTTGGTTGCCCTCCTTTGGACTCTCTCTAGCTCCAGTATATCCTTCCTGAGGACTGGTGACCAGAACTGGACAGAATACTCCAGATGTGGCCTAACCAGGCTTTTATAAAGTGGCAGAATTATAGTTTTATCCCTGGAGCATATCCCCTTATTTATGCATGCTAATATTCTACCTGCTCTGGTTGCTGCAGCTTGACATTCCATGCTATTGCTCAGTCTGTCATCTACTAGGACCCCCAGATCCTTCTCCATTCTTGATTTCCCCAGAGGCTCTCCCCCTAGTGAGTACTTTGCATTTATGTTTTTTGCCCCCAAGTGCATTACCTTACATTTCTTTACATGAAACCTCATTTGCCATTTTTCTGCCCACTCCGTTAATTTGTTCAGGTCATTCTGTAAAATGTCAATATCCTGTTGTGATGTTATTGCCCTGCTTATCTTTGTATCATCAGCAAAAACCGAGACTGAGCTATTAATCCCTTCCCCCAAATCATTAGTGAATAAATTGAATAGAATTGGTCCCAAGACAGATCCTTGGGGTACCCCACTCGTCACTCCAGACCAGTCTGAGTACACATTATTAATTACCACTAGAGTTGAGCGAACTTCTGGAAGTCCGGGTTCTGCTGGTTCGGCTGAACTTCGGGACAAAGTCTGGGTTCAGGTCCGGACAGAACCCGAACTTTGTCCCGGACCCCGAACCCCATTGAAATCAACAGGGACCCGAACTTTTAGGCACAAAAATGGCTGTAAAAAAGTCCTGGCAATTCCTAGAGGTCTGCAAAAGGAAGGAAATGGGGGTAAGGGTGGGACAAGTGCCCTACAAAGAAATGGGGACAGGGAAATAACTAAAAGCATTTTTTTAAAAATAAAAGCATAAAAAAATCAAAAATGGAGGTGGATGTGGACCATCTTCAACCTGGGTCTGAAAAGTATTACTTAACAGTAGAAGCCATATCCCTGTTCTAAAATCATCTTCAAACTGTGTCAAAAAAGTATAAATAAGCCGGGAGAACCCATATCACTGTTCTGCAAACATCTGGAAACTGTGTGTAACACTTTAACTAAAACCGGGAGAAACCATACTACTGTTCTGCAAACATCTGGAAACTGTGTGTAACACTTTAAATAAAACCGGGAGAAACCATACTACTGTTCTGCAAACATCTGGAAACTGAGTGTAACACTTTAAATAAAACCGGGACAAACTGAACTACTGTTCTGCAAACATCTGGAAACTGTGTGTAACACTTTAAATAAAACTGGGACAAAAAGAACTACTGTTCTGCAAACATCTGGAAACTGTGTGTAACACTTTAAATAAAACCGGGCAAACCCATATCACTGCTCTGCAAACATCTGGAAACTGTGTGTAACACTTTAAATAAAACCAGGACAAACTGAACTACTGTTCTGCAAACATCTGGAAACTGTGTGTAACACTTTAAATAAAACCGGGCGAACCCATATCACTATTCTGCAAACATCTGGAAACTGTGTGTAACACTTTAAGTAAAACCGGGACAAACCATACTACTGTTCTGCAAACATCTGGAAACTGTGTGTAACACTTTAAATAAAACCGGGCGAACCCATATCACTATTCTGCAAACATCTGGAAACTGTGTGTAACACTTTCAATAAAACCGGGACAAACAGAACTACTGTTCTGCAAACATCTGGAAACTGTGTGTAACACTTTAAATAAAACCGGGCGAACCCATATCACTATTCTGCAAACATCTGGAAACTGTGTGTAACACTTTAAGTAAAACCGGGACAAACCGAACTACTGTTCTGCAAACATCTGGAAACTGTGTGTAACACTTTAAATAAAACCGGGCGAACCCATATCACTGTTCTGCAAACATCTGGAAACTGTGTGTAACACTTTAAATAAAACCGGGACAAACTGAACTACTGTTCTGCAAACATCTGGAAACTGTGTGTAACAGATAAAACTGGGACAAACAGAACTAGTGTGCTGAAAACATCT
>BLSH010142595.1:575095-585542 GCA_018402905.1 Glandirana rugosa | reverse complement strand
TGTGAAATTTATTTTGGCCCTGTTTGACTTGATGACAAGACGTTTGTAGACCTTTGACACACATTGTGAAAGTTATTTTGGCCCTGTTTGTCTTGATGACAAGACGGTTTTATTGAAAGTGTTACACACAGTTTCCAGATGTTTGCAGAACAGTAGTTCTGTTTGTCCCGGTTTTATTGAAAGTGTTACACACAGTTTGCAGATGTTTGCAGAACAGTAGTTCTGTTTGTCCCGGTTTTATTGAAAGTGTTACACACAGTTTCCAGATGTTTGCAGAACAGTAGTTCAGTTTGTCCCGGTTTTATTTAAAGTGTTACACACAGTTTCCAGATGTTTGCAGAACAGTAGTATGGTTTCTCCCGGTTTTAGTTAAAGTGTTATACACAGTTTCCAGATGTTTGCAGAACAGTGATATGGGTTCTCCCGGCTTATTTATACTTTTTTGACACAGTTTGAAGATGATTTTAGAACAGTGATATGGCTTCTACTGTTAATTAATACTTTTCAGACCCAGTTTGAAGATGGTCCACATCCACCTCCATTTTTGAGTTTTTTATGTTTTTATTTTTTTAAAAATATTTAAAGTTATTTCCCTGTCCCCATTTCTTTGTAGGGCACTTGTCCCACCCTTACCCCCATTTTCCATCCTTTTGCAGACCTCTAGGACTTTCCTGTTTTTTTTTACAGCAATTTTCAGAACCTTTAGTAAAATTACCAGAACCCCGGACCCGAACCCGGACTTTTTTTGAAAAGTCCGTGTTCGGGTCCGGGTCCCGGACACCCCAAAGCTCGGTACGGACCCGAACTTTACAGTCTGGGTTCGCTCAACACTAATTACCACCCTTTGGACGTGCCCCTGTAACCAGTTCTCTACCCAAGAACAGACCTTCTGGTCCATGCCTGCAGACTTCAGCTTGTAAATCAAGAATTTATGGGGAACGGTGTCAAAAGCTTTTGCAAAATCTAGGTACACTACATCCACTGACCTCTCCCTATCTAGATGGCCGCTCATTTCCTCGTAGAATGATAGCAGGTTTTTCTGGCAGGAACAACCCCTCATAAACCCGTGCTGATTACTGCTAATGATGTTACCTTCCTCAGTTACTTTTTGGATATAGTCTCTAATTATCCCCTTCAATAACTTACCCACTATTGATGTTAGGCTGACTGGCCTGTAATTCCCAGGAATATGTCTCTGCCCTTTTTTAAATATTGGCACCACATTGGCTTTCCTCCAATCGGCTGGTACCAATCCCATCATTATACTATCCACAAAGATTAGGAACAATGGCCTGGCTATAACCTGACTAAGTTCCCTGAGGACTCTCGGGTGTAAGCCATCTGATCCTGGTGATTTATTTGTATTAAGTTTCTCTAATCTTTCTTTGACTCCGGCCTCCGTTAGCAACGAGGGTATGTCCTGTGCTGTGGCACTAACAGTATAGTTGCGGTCAGTAAAACCCTCCTTTTCTTGCGTAAAAACTGAGGAGAAGAAGGTATTTAATATAGTTGCCTTTTTTGTGTCATCTGTGGCCATCCTACCATCATCATCTTTTAAGTGTGCAATGTGCTCTGGTTTTGCCTTTTTATTATTAATATATTTAAATAATTTCTTTGGTTTTTTTTTTACTCTCCGCCGCTATGTGTTTCTCATAATCCCTTTTAGCCGCCCTGATTGCATTTTTGCACTTCTTATTACATTCCTTGTAGTTTTGGAATTCAGAAGGTGACCCACCCCCTTTATATTTTTTAAAGGCCAAGTTTTTCTCTTTAATGAGGCTTTTCACATTACTGTTTAACCACCCAGGTTTGACCTTTGCCCTTTTATATTTATTGCCCACTGGAATGCACTGTGCAATACCCTTATTTAATATGCTCCTTAAGCATTCCCATTTTTCTTCCGTGTTCAATTTTTCTAGGACTGTGTCCCAATTTATGTCCTGCAATGATGACTGCAGCCTTGAAAAATTGGCCCGCTTAAAGTTTAGTGTTTTAGTGCTGCCCTCTTGCCTCTTTTTCTTGTGATTTACACTAAATGCTATCGTTCTATGGTCACTAGATCCCAAATTTTCGCGTATTGCCGCGTCTGAGACCAGATTTGGATTGTTCATAATTAATAGATCTAACAGGGCATTCTTTCTATTTGGGGAATCCACCAATTGGGCCATGAAGTTGTCCTGTAGTGTGCTGTCCCCTCTGCCCAGTCAATATCAGGATAATTGAAGCATTTCAGCAACATGGTGCAAGAGTATGTGTGCACACGCCTACACCTACTGACTGATGGGTCTGCCCCATTCAACTTCTGGGTCTCCAAATTGGCCACATGGCCTGAGCTTGCTGTTTATGCCTTGGAGGTGCTGGCCTGCCCTGCAGCCAGTGTATTGTATGTGTTTAGCACGGCAGGGGGCGTTATCACAGACAAGTGCAGCCGCCTGTCCACAGCCAACGTGGACAAGCTAACCTTTATTAAAATGAACCAGGCAAGACTTGTCTGTACCTTGTGCAGAATAAACATTTAGATCGGACTCACACAGCCATTCGTATACTTGTTTTTTGAATATGCCTCAATATTTTGGGGGCTACCCCAATTATAAACAAAAAAAAAACAGTGTTGGTTACCTCCTCCTCCTCCTCGACCACTGCCACTTCCACCTACACTGCCATGGTCACGGCCTAGTCAACCTCTAGGCCCCTACTCCACATCCACCCCCCTTCCATTTTTTTTTAAATTTTAATTTATTTTCCCTATCCCCATTTTTTTGTAGGGCACTTGCCCTACTCTTACCCCCATTTTACTTCCTTTTGCAACCCTCTAGCACTTGCCAGGACTTTGTTACAGCCATTTTTGTGCCTAAAAGTTTGGGTCCCCATTGACTTCAATGGGGTTCGGGGTCCGGGATAAAGTTCGGGTAACGTTCGGTGCCGAACCCGGACTTTTTCCTGAAGTTTGGCCGAACCCACCGAACCCGAACATCGGGGGGTTCGATCAACTCTACTGGTCACCTTACTCTGGATACTCCAGGCAACTCCACCTCACCTCCCCTCCCATTCTTCTACAAGGTACCAGAACATTCAAGAAGTAGGGGGAGGTCTCAGTGATACTGTCTGTGAGTCATCAAGCTCTCCCTAGATTTCTGTCCAACCGAGGACATAAACAGACAGGCTTGGCTGCCAGTACTAGAAAAAAACTCCTCACACTTCTTGCACTAGAGGGTGCTACATATGTATCTAGGAGACGTCTCCAGATTTAGGGTGAGTATTGTAGCAAACTTAAAGTGGTTGTCAACCTGTGACAACCACTTTAACCTACAGGTAAGCCTAGAATAAGGCTTACATGTAGGTGCACTGCATATCTCCCAAATATGCACGGTTCAGGAGATATGCAGAGTTTTGCATGTGCCAACGTCATGTCGGCACAGTGTCAGTGAAGGAACGGCCTCTGTGCTGTTTCTCCACTGACACTGTGCTGTGACTGGTGGCTCCTGCGCATGAGTGGGAGTGATGTCACGCGACTCTGGCCGGAAGGAAGAGGTTTAGAAGATGGACGCGGCCTGTAGTGCGGACATCGCTGGATGCCGCAGGTTTCGTTTGCAGGTAAGTGGCACATAATGGGCTACTATGTGATACATAGTAGCCCATTATGCTTCTACTTTACAGGGTTATATTGAGGAAGTAAACCCAATCTGGGTTTACTTCCTCTTTAATGGTCTCTGAAATGTGTTTTTTTACTTCTTCTTTTAAGTTTTTCTTTAGGACTAGAAGCTATACTAGCTTCACTCACAGTAAAAATCAAATATTCTAAATGCAGTTTAAGCTACTTTCCAAGATGCAGGGACTTTGAAATTATGTATTTTTAGTTGACTATAAATGTTTTGCCAGCTTTAGTAAATTAACACAAGAACAGTTTCCTAGTTGTTTGTGCTAATTACAACTATCATGTTCTGCAAATTCATATTCCCAGCTAACCTGATATTGTGTTTGCATCTTGCATATACATCAGCTCACATATGGCATATACAGTACATGAAAATTAGAGCAAGAGTATGAAAATTCTGCAATTATAGATAATTTATTAAATTAAAGTTCTCCAAAGAACAAACCAATATTAACTATACATTTTTGAGTCTTTAGCTTTGCTTTTTACTTGGAATGCACATTAAATTACGTTTTTGCAAATTGCACATGAGTTTTTACTGATATCTCAAAACACGTAAAAAATGGGTGTTTCTCTGCATTCCTAATTTTACTGTGCTATCAATTATTTATTTCAAAGCATCACAAGGGTCCCTGAAAGACAGCAAATCAGGCTGAAATAAAGCTGATGTCAAATGTTTGCAGTGATTCTATAGAAGAGATTTTAGGAGTTCCGATTTGCACCATTGATTTTCTCCCTGCTTTAAAATTCTGCTTTAACTTTCATTAGGCACCCTGCTGAATCAATATGTAAGGGAACTGGAGGGGAACATTAATACTCCCTGTAAAGCTGAATTAGAGTGACAAAAAAAAAGTAAGAAAGTTGGTGAGTGAAAGCTACAAGAGAGCAAATTAGAATTGTATTGATTTAAACTCATAATAAAATCACAGTAAAAAAATTCCATTATTTTTTGGAAAAGTCACCGTCAAAGGAAATCAGTAGGATTATGAAGCAGTGGGGTGTAAATTGGTCTGATATTCTGTCTCTAATGCTACAATATATTCAGTTTACAAGGACGTGAACATTCTTAGAGCTTTTTCAGGATAGAATGGTAAACTTCTTAACCTAAATAGATGATAACAAATTTGCTTGTTACTGTTGTTGCTTGTTACTGCCATGACGCAAGTTAGAACTCTGATGCAGATGAAGACTGCCGTTCGTCTTTCGCATCATTAGTGTGCCAGCCAGTGTCACAATCGAAAGTGCCTGATCCAACATGCTGGAGTTTGTTTAGAAAAACTAAACAAATGATGGGACAATCTACCTGCCTAATATATGAACACAAAAAGATCTAACTATGAGCATCCTTGTTTGGATTGGCTAAGTGTGAAGCTGTCTATGCTCCCTCACTTAACCAGGAAAACTCTTGGTCAGCCATGCCATATCTAAATAAGTCAGCAAGTATGTGCAGATATACAATTGTTGCCAGACTCTAACAGGCAATGATCACCCTTAGCCTTTTAGAACCTTTAGAAGAAGACTTCATGTGTTTCCTGATTTTTTAAATTGAATTATACATCTTGTGCAATGTGACTTTTCAAATGTCAGAAGTAAAGGTACACTCCAGTTAAAACGTCTTTAAATGTTTAATGGATATGCAATCCTCTTTCACATCAAATTCTTGCTGTGGTGTCAAAGGCAATCCTCCATTGTTTCCCGGATCGACATCCATTTCAATATTTGGATATGAGATAGGCAGTCCCAAATCCCAAAGTCTGTCAGCATTCTGTAGTACTGCTCAAAAGTCAGTTTTAAGGGATTTGTTATGTTTCAAATAACACTTTATGCATTAACATACCTTTGTAGACCCAGTCTATCTAGACGTAAGACACAGAAGTTAAGTGCAACACAATTTTACTTCAGCTAACTGTAGTACAGAGGATGATTTTCCAGTATTTTGAAGTGTAAGAAGACATTTACATTCCTGAGCCCAATCTCTGTGAATAGCTAACACTGGCTGAGCGAACACGGAAGACGTGTGTAGAGTTTAACTAGGACTAAACTAACTAGCACAAAAATCACTTTAGTAAACAAGTTGCAGTAGCACAAAACTGCCACAGATGTCAGCATACTACAAAAAATTGTGAACTCGTGCAGTTCAATTCAAGACATAGAAAATACATGAACGTGGGATGGGATTGACAGATGTAAGTTATGATGCCATGGTTAGCTTCTATTACTATTGCTAAGTGGTACACGCTAACCATTATGAATTCACACAAAAAGGAGAACATCTGCAAATCTGCCTAACAGTCCCCTAAAAGAGTTAACAGTCTACTGATGCCAATTGAACTTTGGTGTAATTGTTACAAGTTTAGCAGTAACACTTAAAGGGCAACTACATCTTTATTTTAAGGATCAATATTGTATTGAGCTTAGCACACTTACTAAAACAGCAATGCAAAGAGCCCTTAGATAGTCACGTGATCTGTAATGCAACGGGAGAAGCCGGGTGACGTCACTTCAGGTTGCGGCCGAGACCGGAAGGTTCGCGTTGTTGATGCTCTCTGGCGATTTGTAATTGCTGACTTTTATCTGCCTATAAGTTATTACTTTTTATTAAAATTGTTACATGGAATCACACATGGCCGTTGCTGATCAGAGGAGAGGAGGTTATAGTGATGCATTGAGAGGAAACATTGACTACTAAGTGCTGCTAGACCTGTGTAGTCTGCATCTGTGATCCAAGGAGAAGAAAGCGTACAGCGATCTGATGTGAGGAATTAATTATTACCATGTACTGTTAGACCTGTTTGGTCTTTTCTTGAGGTGAGTTGCTAGAGCACACAGAGTTGATCTTGGATGGTACTAGGGAGCATGATCACATTACACAAGGGACTTGTTATTTATGCACTTGGATTACCACCTGATTTTTTTCACTTTTATGGACAACTGCTATTTTTTTTCCTGTTTAAGATTTTTATTGAGAATTTCACATATCACACTATTAAATAACAGGAGATAACAATAGACACATGGGTTATGAAGATGCATAAGTTAAATACAGCATTGTTATACAGTACCTATAGACGTCTTATGAGAAATAAGTCAGACTCCTATCAAGACAAACATGAGGGGCACCCCGATGGGGACTAAGCTGTGCCCAATAAGAAAACCACCTATAAGCTAGGAGCATAAAGGTATTTTATAGAACAATATTTCTAACTGATGTCAAGGAGGTACCTTATATGACCAAGTGCGAGAAATGGTTAAGGATGCACTTAGGCGTGCCGTATAGTAAAATAAAGCAATTCAATCCTGTCGGTACAGCATATATATTACAAGGGAGTAAAAGTGAAAGTAGAAGATAAGCAGGGGAAGTAAAGGTAGAAAGGAAAGGTAGAGTCCGTGGGATCAATCCCACCCGCCAGTCCGGATCACCATCCAAGGTCTCATGAACTATCACCATGGCAGTAGAACTGAGTGATCAAATGTGCTGGGTAGGCAGTGCTTTATCCAAGGGTTCCATATCTGCTCAAATTTGGAATTTTGGTGACAACTGCTATTTAATCCAATTATTTTCATACATCCATGAAATTGCTATTTTGCTCTTTGCACATTTTTTAAGGGTCATTCTGTCTTAATATGGAATTTATGTTTTATGTAGTTATTTATTTGCTGTTTGCACAGTTTTAAATATTTATTACACTGGTGATTTGGGTTCACTGTTCAAAAGGAATGGCTTTGAGTTTATTATTTTTCATTAGAATTTTTTACATTTATTTAGATTTTGCTTATTATAGTTGCAAATTTTGATGTTCCCATGTACCCTTTTTTGTTTACTTCTTTAGAGGTAGCACCACATCTTTATTATTTGCTAATACAAATACTATACCTTAGGGGAGATGTTACAGATAGGGAAAGCTGAAATGAGTTAAGGATTATAGTCTGGGCCTTAGCAAGTGCTGGGTAGGGATGGGTGGCAAACCATGGCTTTGCCACACATTTTTGCAAAGATGTAGCCAATGCCCTCCTCGGGGTTGCTGAATTTTGTGGTTCACCTGATCACACTGCCATCAGTCACACTTCTTCCTCACATCCGGAGTCACAGAACAGGCTGGTACTTTGTTTTTTTGTGTTTTTATTAAGGGATTTGAACTTGGATGGGGTAGGGATGATTATGGGATGCCCAGAGATCAAACAGTTCTCTATATACAACCCTATATATACTTCACCTTTTTTACTCCAGCACTGACACTTGCTGTATGTTACACTCCTTGTTCCTCACTCCAGCACAATCACTTGATTCCGGTATAGCTAGCACATGGTGAAGCCTGCTATGGTTAAAGCAGGAACTCCAGATCACCCATTATAGGCAGGGACCACTTGTCCCCAAAGTTTAGCAAACTACAATGTGCAAGCTAGTGTGATGGACTACAACTCCCAGTCCCCCTTCCTCCAGGCCCTGCCAGCCCCTACAACTGTAACAGCCTCCGCCACTGCCACAGCGACACCGCAGTCCCACACTGGCTTCTGCATCCTTCCCAGACTGGCTCTCATTCCTATCTGCTCCGGCAGGCCCCCTCCAGTATCCCAAGGTGTGTTGCTCACTGACTCCTGACACTTTTATTTCCTCACTGAATATCTCTCTCTAATAGTGCTCTCTATCTGCCTTATGTCTACAATCCAGGATCTCACTCCTCCTGGAAAGAAGTGGGAGGTCCTGATGACACCACCTGCGAATCACCTAGTCCTACCCTGAGCCACTCCCAGCCCAGAATCAAAACAGTCAGGCCTGCCTAAATTTGCCTCACCTGAGCAAAAATCTCACACTAAACACCTATCTACCATAGAGGGCACTACACAGATTTGACGGAACACCCACCTGTTTGCTGATTGCTGGACATGCTGAAAAGATTTAGCAGCATTCACACCCACACTGTTCTACCTTAGCAACCTTTAAAAAGTATGTGTGGAGATTTTAACATTGTACCTGACACCCAACTCGACACAACCTCCAACTCCACGAGACATCCCTCTCAGATGGGCAACTTCATAAGAAACAACATCCTTTATGGCGCACAAACAGGCATCATGGTAGTGCATGTGGTGGAAGTATCCCATGGCAGGGAACGTCAACAGCTCGCCATCCGAGGGTATTCAAAGAAAGTCCGGTGGAGATGTGATGTGGCATCTGGAGCAGGCAGAGATGCCAAACCGAGGCTTGGAATGCACAGCAAAGGGTCGCGGCGGCGTGACGTCAGCACTGTGCGACGCGATTCTGAGCATTCGGTTCACAAAGGAGGAAGTGACCGCGCTCTTTCTTCAGGCACCTAACAGAAATGCGTTGCACAGTGCTGATGTCACGCCGCCGCGACCCTCTGCTGTGCATTCCAAGCCTCGGTTTGGTGTCTCTGCCGGCTCCAGATGCCACATCACATCTCCACCGGACTTTCTTTGCATACCCTCGGATGGCGAGCTGCTGACGTCCCCTGCCATGGGATACTTCCACCACATGCGCTACTATGATGCCTGTTTGTGATTTGTTGTGTCACCGTTTTTAACTATATTAAATTGTCATACAGTCTGCTCTTAGAAGCGCCTCTTTCCTTGTTTTGTTTTTCCAGTGGCCAGCGGCTTCTCCACTGGAGTGCAGCCTCTACTTGTGGACCAATTTAAAGACTTTGTTTGATTTATCCCCCTTTGTGTTCCCTTTACGAATTTGTGGTCTGTAAGTACTGTAGAGTCTGTACTGCCATGCGCCTTTTTCCTTGTACACTTTATGACGCATGGAGATGTCACCACACCACGGAACGTGACTACACCTTCTTCTCCAACCTGCATAATTCTTACTCCCATATAGACTACTTCCTGGTGGATAAGTGGTCCCTACCCAATATAACAAAAACTGCCATTTTGACAATAACTTGGTCGGATCATGCCCCAATCACTTTATCCATTGATGCTCCCTCAACAAACTCTTCCACGAGACTATGGAGAGCAAACGCCTCCATCATACAATCCCCTCGGTACTCAACTCACATTCAAGAAAAATTCGAAGAATTCTTCGCAATGAATGCAGGATCGCTTAGCGATAGCGCTACCCTATGGAATGCTCATAAAGCGTTTATAAGAGGAATAATAATACAGCTGAGTGCCAAAGAGAAGAGGAGGAGATCACAGCATCTAGACAATCTCACATCCGCTATTAGAGATAGGGAAATTCTAAACCAAGCAACCCCAGCGAATCCCTAAAAAATCAAATAACGCAACTTAGACAAGAACTGAAAACGTTACTACTTGAGTCATTTGACAAGGTCCATAAGCATTTCAAAGCGCACTACTACTCAACAGGGAACAAAGCGGGGAAAGCAATGGCCAACAAATTAAAAGGTCACTACCATAAAACAAAAATTCCCTTTATATACCATCCAACTACTAAAGAAAAACTCCTTGATCCCCAGAAAATTGCAGACGCATTTAGCCAATATTATAGCTCTCTCTATAATCTAAAAGACGACCTAACAACCACACAAACAACAGAAGCCGAAATTGAGGCTTTTCTACAAAAAATAAAATTACCCAAGCTTTCCCCAGATCAATAGGCTTTATTAAATGCCCCATTCAGCAACCAAGAAATATTCAATACTATAGCATCTCTCCCCTCCAATAAATCTCCAGGCCCGGATGGTCTCACTGGAGAATACTATAAGCAATTTAAAACTACCCTATCCCCGCACTTGACACAAGTGTGTAATGATGCTGCCTCCTCCTCTTCTCTACCTCCTGAAGACCCCTAGTTCCTCAAAAAGA
>BLSH010142595.1:552341-571775 GCA_018402905.1 Glandirana rugosa | reverse complement strand
AAAAGGTAGTATCCCTTACGCCGTGGTCCAGACGAATCTACTCCCTAGACGACTGGTACCGAAATCGGTCTCACCACTGACTTATAAAATATCGAGACCTCCTTGTAAAAAAAAAAAAATATAAGACAAATAAGCTAAAGAAATTCTGTATTGTTTTGTCTTGGAAACCCGTATGGGACCGAGCTGTTAATTGTTACACTTATTCTTAATCCATACGCAATATTAATAGTATAATTGTGTTTCATACCTAATTCTTATTCACATTGTTAATTGTCGAGCCAGGGTATGCCCAAAGGTTCTGTTTTGTTATGTCTTAAAGAAATCGAATAAACAGAATATAAAAAAAAAAAAATGTTCCTCCAGAGCTATAAAATATTCAGTCACCACTCTGGCTAAAGCCATGGTCAGCAGATCCCTCATCTAAGCAGACCTGGTGCCGCATTCCCTATGATGGAAAAGCCCTATTTGGTGAAAAATTGGAGACTGCAATTAATAGGGTTACAGGAGGCAAGAATGGCCTGATTTCTCAGGGTAGCAATAGGCGAAGAAAGTTTGCAGAAAAATCAACCTTTCAGCAGAAGGCCAGAGATGCCAGAACGCATCGCCCAGGAAGGGAATATATGAGAGGCTGGAAGGGCACCCAAGCTACCTTCCTAAAGATGGGGAAGCAGAAAGCTACAACCTCAGGAAAACCAGAAGTTCTTTTGATGCCTTGCCCACCCAAGCCAGTCCAGTGGGTGCCCGGCTCAGTGTGTTCACTCAGGTTTGGGTAGAAACCTGTTTGGATCCGTGGGTCACCTCCACAATCCTTCAAGGGCATTTTTGGTGGTTCAGACACCATCCGCCCGCTCTTCTTTTCTACCCACCAGGATTCCAGCTTCAAGAAAAAAGCAGGAGATTCTGCTACAATAAATTCAAACTCTGATACATCAGCAAGGTTCAACATAGGGGAACTTCACCTGCAGTTCCAGTGCTTGCCCTTCGGCATATCAACAGCTCCCAGAACCTTTACCAAAGTATTGGTGGCAATTCTGGCTCCTCTCAGGGAGAAGGGTATTTGTGTTCTACACTATCTAGACGATATCCTAGTCCTATCTCAGGACAGGGGAGTCCTGAACAACTATCTTCAAGAAGTCATGAGCACACTGTCCAGATACGGGTGGTTGATAAATCATTCGAAGAGCCAACTCATCCCAAGCCAAAAGATGATATACTTAGGGGCACTATTCGACACCCAGAAGAGTGCAGTATCGCTCCCACCAGAAAAAATCCCTATAATCACAAGGAAAGTAGGGAGAGCGCTGGCGAGCACGTCCATGTCAGAATCAGAGTGCCTGAGTCTCCTGGAATCTTTCTTCTCCTGCATCCCGATGGTAAAGTGGTCCAGATGGCACCTCCGCAAGTTTCAACAGGGGTTTCTATCCCAGTGGAGGAAGAGATCCTTGTCTAAGAGGATTCTGATCACAATGTCAATGAAGTCCAGCCTGTGGTGGTGGCTAAGGAAAGCTCAACCTTCAAAACCACTGTCACCTTGGCCCCATCTCGTGAATCACTCTTACATCCGACGCGAGCCGCTTGGGTTGGGGTGCTCACTAAAAAGATCAATTGATCCAAGGAAGATGGCAGTTCGATTCGGAGGGCATAGTCTCCAATATCCTAGAATTAAGAGCAGTCTGGAAGGCAATAACACACCTTTTCTCAGGGGCAGCTCTCTCCTGCTACAAATGGACAACAGGGCGGCAGTAGCCTATGTCCAGAACCAAGGGGGAACTCACAGCAGATCATTATCCATCGAGGTAGCCCCGATTCTATCTTGGGCAGAGAAGAACCTTGTCAACTTCAGAGCAGCTTATTTACCAGCCCCACAGAATCAACTGGCGGATCGCCTGTTCAGAGAATTCATTGACAACGAGTGGTCTCTGGACCAGTGGGTGTTCCAATGGATCTGCCAGCAGTGGGGCAACCTTCAGCTGGACCTATTTGCATCCCCCCTGAATGCAAAATCACCTTGGTTCTTCACAAGAGGTCTTGGCTCGGAATCGGCAGGGGTGGATGCCCTAGTCCAGCCATGGACCTTCCAACTGGGGTACGCATTCCCACCGATTCCACTGATCCTGAGATTCCTCCAGCGACTTACTGCCGAAGAAGTGACCATCCTGGCAGTAATCCCTTACTGGCCAAAGAGAACTTGGTTCACACTCTTGGCCCAGCTGTCTCTCTGCACTCCCTTAGTCCTTCCGAAGGTGCACAAACTTCTGTCTCAAGGGACTTTTCTTCACCCACATCCAGAGATCCTGAATTTAAGGGCCTGGAAGTTGAGCGGAAAAGGTTGGAAGAGTTAGGACGTTCTTCCCGAATAGGGTAGTTCTGCAACCAATACATCATTTCATACCCAAAGTTCTGACTACTTACCATTTCAACCAGGAATGGGTTCTACCAGCCTTTGAAGAAGACCCAACGACATCCAGATTACATGAGCTAGATGTTGGTACATCGAACTAACTCGTTCCCCAAAGACCAACACCTATTTGTCATTCTGAGTGGAGTCAGAAAGGGGTTGGCAGCATCCAAAAGAACTATAGAAAGCTGGATTGTACGTCTGATTCAGAAAGCATATCGGGCTAGTGGTCTTTCGGTACCAGCGGCAATCAATGCACACTCGACGCGGGGGGATAGCCGCTTCCTGGGCGGCTTTAGCACATGTTACCCCAGAAACAATTTGTCGGGCGGCAAGCTGGTCTTCGTTTACCACCTTCATGACCCATTATAGTCTGGATCCAGCCGCACTAACTTCCTGTGACTTCAGGAAGAAAACATTAAAATTTCATAACCCCAAATAAATTATGTCTTTTGCAGCAACCCTCCCTATGAGCGAGTTATTTACCATATGTGTGTTGCCTTGGAGGCACCAGGAAAACAGAAAATTGAATACTTACCTTTCCATAATTTTCCTTTCTTGGTGCCTATCCATGGCAGCATACGCCTTCCCTTATCATAATCTACCTTTTTTTTTTAGACTAGTTACACGAATGATACAGGGGAGGCAACTTACTTTTATAGAGTTAAAGTGGTCCTGTGGGTTGGTTGTGGGTGGAGCAACCAACCATATGTATGCTTCCATGGATAGGCACCAGGAAAGAAAAATTACGGAAAGGTAAGTATTCAATTTTCCTTTTTTTTTCTGCCAAGGGAACTGGCTTTTTTTAAGCCCAGTGTGCATGGACTCTAAATGAGGCCAATTATCCAATCAATCATCCTTCTATTATGCATCACAATGAAAAATTTCCATCTAAAGAGAAAACCATGCAAATAATACATTTGAAAATGTCAATGGGGTTGATTTCCTAAAAGGGGAGAGTGCAAAATCTGGTGCAGCTCTGCATAGAAAGTAATCAGCTTCCAGGTTTTATTGTCAAAGCTTAATTGAACAAGCTGAAGATAGAAGCTAGAAAAAAGAGAGGGAGGGAATACCATGCTATGGATATGCTATCTCCCCGAAATTGAGAAAATTAGGTAAATAAATTAATGAAAAAAAGGAAGTGGTGTAATATAAAGCTGCTGCCCTCACCAAAACTTCTGTCAAGCAAAAGCAAAAATCAGAGTGAAACTATAAAAAGTGATGTGGCGCTGCTTAAAAACGTGCATATGTGTAAGTACTATATAGCCCTAATATACAAAGGACTTCCCTGTGTAAATTGCAATAAAAAAGTGCTTATAGAATCATTCAAATCAATTAAGGTGCAAATATAGCCAAATACCGTGAAATGAATAGATAGATAAATACAAATTACATAAAATAAATAAATACAAAGGCCTATATCATCAGTCCAATAAATGCAAATGACAAAGTGCAAAAAAGAGAGTCCAACCAAATTATAGTTCAAAAAACGCTATTTCAGCTAATGGAAAGGGATTTTTTTTCCTGGATGTGGTACCATATAGAGACCACACGGTGGCAGTCCAGTCACAGTCCCGTATAGTACTCACCGCAGGTCTTTTCTATTATATGGAAGATTGTAGGTCGAGCCTCTTCCCATACATCACCTTCGTCCGTGAGCGTTCAATTTTTCTCATATGGAAAGGATGACAAGAGGAATTTTCATGGTATAAGCGTGTTTAGAAAGATAGCCATGCACACAGATCCACTTACATTGCCTGTTTGTGAAGTCAGACTTAGAGTCAGATGCTTCTGTTTCTGCGATATGCGTTCCACGGGCACAGACTGGAGATATGTAATGATGTTAAAGTCCCCTGCTTTACGCGTTTCATCATTGGGACGTTATCTGAGACGACACCATCTTACGACTCCCTCTGGCTTATATAGCTGGTTGTCGTTAGGCAACTTGCAGTCACATGACCTCCAGCCATATTGGTGAAATATTACAGGACTAATTGTCATCATCCTTCGCATACCAAGCATGGTAAAAGCAATATAAAACATAGCAAACCAACTTTATTAGTGACACAACACATTCAAATTTATGTTAAAAACTAGCAGAATAAAAACAAATCAGGAGCCAGTCCGTGACTCAGTTCGGCACATGTAGGACCGGTACACTGGCCCCCCGGAGGCGGCACTGGGAATAACCCCATTGGCTCCAAAATGCAGTATTTCATTGAATACAAACGTGACTTCATAAAATTTAGGATAAATGAATACTAATAAATAAATAAACAAAAATATGTAAATAAATGAAGAAAACCCATATATTATATCATATAAGAGAAAAATGGAAGTAAAAATGAAAAAAATGAAATAATAAAATGAATAAAAAAAATGAAAATAAAAATGAAAATAATAAAAATATTAGAAATTATCAAAAAAATATATAAGGGAAACTCAAATTAATAGTTATGAAAAAATATAATTTGGGTAGTTTCTGTTGTCATTATGTTGTCATTATGAATGATTTAAAACGAGTAAACACAGTTGATTGATAATAAAGGGCTTCAGCCAAACACTAACCATGAGTGAAAGAATTGTTTTTGTATTATCATTCGTATTCTCTGAAAAATGTCCAAGAAATCATAAATTCTGCCAGGGTATGTAAACTTATGAGCACAACTGTAAACGTATTACTTGACGACCAGGTTGCCACTTTGCACATTGTTTCCGGGATATGCTGCAATATGCTGCCCAGGAGGTTGCCACTGCCCTAGTTGAGTGAGCCTTGAGACCCTCGTGTATCGGGAGTTGCTGAACTGAGTATGCTTTCTTCATGGTCTTGACAAGCCATGATGCTAGTGTTGATGTTTTATGACCCTTCCTGACAGAGTCAGAGACAGGAGTCTCGGTTAGGAGGGAAAAAGCTTGCTGACTCAGGAACCATTCATTGTTCGACAAATAGTACCTGCTCAGGCTGTCGGCTAAAAGGTTTTGTGTTCCCGGGACATATATGGCTCTCAGATCTGCTAGATGTATTTGAGCCCATTCCAGGATAGGGCAAACTTCCATGAGGAATGTTTGTTTATGTAAGCTATTGCTACCTTGTTGTCCAGGCGTAGCAGGACGCGCTTCCCTCTAAAGGATGGAGCAAATGCCAGAAGTGCCCGGGAGGCTGCTCTGAGTTCCAGAATGTTTGATACCACTCCATGTGGTTGGAACTGCCAATGTACCTGGGCTGCTTGATCTTGATAGTGGGCCCCCCCCCCCAAGATGGTGTCCGATGTGACTATTTCCGGTTGCGGATGTGACAGTATCTCTTGAGCTTATGAACCTGCGTCCACCATCACATGGATTGCTTCACTACCTTGTGAATGAAGATCTGCGTGTAAGTAAACACGGACCTCCGCTCTGTGTGAGGGGGAAGGGCTGTGATCACAGCCTTCCTGTATACGAAGGCTGTGACCACTTCCCTTCCCCAGCCAGGGCAGTCCCCCTACAGTTAGAACACGCCCAGGGAACATACTTAACCCTTAGAGCGCCCCCTGCAGGTTAACTCCTTCACTGCCAATGACATTTACACAGTAATCAATGCATTTTTATAGCACTGATCGCTGTATAAATGCCAATGGTCCCAAAAAAGTGTCAAAATAGTCCGACATGTCCGCTGAAATATCGCAGTACCGCTAAAAATCGCAGATCGCCGCCATTACTACTAAAAAAAAAAAAAAACCCCAAAAATGAATTCTCATCATCCGTAAACGCGACCACTTTTGCGCAAACCAATCAATAAACGCCGATTGCGATTTTTTTTATCGCAAATATGAGGAAGAATATAAATCGGCCAAAAACGGTGAAAAAAAATGTTTTTTTATTTTTTTTTTTTGGGATTTGTATTCTAGCAAAAAGTAAGAAATTTGTTTTTTTTTTGCAAAATTGTCGCTCTTCTTTTGCTTATAGCAGCGATCAGAAATGACGCTGGGGAAAAAAGGACGCAAATTTCGTTTGGGTACAACGTCGCACGACCGCGCAATTTTCAGTTAAAGCGACGCAGTGCCGAATCGCAAAAAGGGCTCCGGTCCTAAAGCTGAAAATCCTTCCGGGGCTGAAGTGGTTAAAGTCTATGAGACGCGAACATGGCAAATCAAAAGTGCTCATTTTAAAGGCTTATATGCAATGTTATTGCCTTAAAAAGTGTATGGGGTCCCGGGTCCTGCCCTAGGGGACATGTATCAATAAAAAAAAAAAGTTTTAAATCAATTGTTTTTTCAGGAGCAGTGATTTTAATAATGCTTAACCACTTCAGCCCCGGAAGGATTTCCAGCTTTAGGACCGGAGCCCTTTTTGCGATTCGGCGCTGCATCGCTTTAACTGAAAATTGCGCGGTCATGCGACGTTGTACCCACACAAAATTTGCGTCCTTTTTTCCCACAAACAGAGCTTTCTTTTGGTGGTATTTGATCCCCTCTGCGTCATTTCTGATCGCCGCTATAAACAAAAGAAGAGCGACAATTTTGCAAAAAACCCCCAAATTTCTTACTTTTTGCTAAAATACAAATCCAAAAAAAAAATATAAAAAAACATTTTTTTCACCGTTTTTGGCCGATTTATATTCTTCCTCATATTTGCGATAAAAAAATCGTAATCGGCGTTTATTGATTGGTTTGCGCAAAAGTGGTCTCGTTTACGGATGATGAGAATTCATTTTTGGGGTTTTTATATTTTTTTTTTTTACTAATGATAGCGGCGATCTGCGATTTTTAGCGGTACTGCGATATTTCAGCGGACATGTCGGACCATTTTGACACTTTTTTGGGACCATTGGCATTTATACAGCGATCAGTGCTATAAAAATGCACTGATCACTGTGTAAATGCCATTGGCAGTGAAGGGGTTAACCTGCAGGGGGCGCTCTAAGGGTTAACTGTGTTCCCTGGGCGTGTTCTAACTGTGGGGGGACTGCCCTAGCTGGGGAAGGGAAGTGGTCACAGCCTCCGTATACAGGAAGTCTGTGATCACAGCCCTTCCCCCTTCACAGAATGGAGGTCCGTGTTTACATACACAGACTTCCGTTCCTTCACTCCGGGGGGGCCATCGAGGGTAGCCGGCGGCAATTGAAGCCACCGCACCCGCTCCCTGGCCCTCCCCGAACACAGTGAGCGTTATCGCAGCCACCGTCGTATGACGGCGATTTGCGATAACGAACCACATTGTCGCCGTCAACCTGCGGTTGGCGGTCGGCAAGTGGTTAAAGTGAAAAAAAAAAATAATGAAAAATTCCTTTAAATAATGTGCCTAGGGGGTGTCCTTAGTCTGTGTGTAAAAGGGCACATCTCTGTGAGGTGTATAACATAGCCAGAGCAAAATGACATTTCCATAGGAAAAATTGTCATTTCAAATCGCGGCTGTAATGTATTGCCGGTTCCTGGCAATATACAAAAAAACGCTGGAAAAAAGTGTGTGGGGTTCCTCCAAGTCCAAACCAGGCTCTTCTGATCTGGTTTGGATATTAAGGGGAACCCCGCGCCAAATGTAAAAAAAAAATGACGTGGGGGTCCCCCTAAAATCCAAACCAGACCCTTATCCGAGCATGCAGCCCTGGCCGGTAGACTTGTGCATGGCTAAAAAATTATTTTTTTTCGTTTTTCGGAAATTCCAAAAATTTGGAATTTGGAAATTCGGAAATTAAAAAAATTCGGAATTCGGAAATTAAAAAATTTGTAAATCCGAAATTCGGAAATTTGCGGTAATATGGCAATTGCGGTAATTCGGAAATTCGCGGTAATTCGGCAATTGCTGTAATTCGGAAATTCGCTGTAAATCCGAAAATTCGGAAATACGAAAATTCGAAAATAACTAAGAACATTTGAAATAATAACTAACTAATAACTATTAAATTATAGGTTTTGGAATTTCCTTGAAAGTTTGGCTGTTAGTGAACTTAAATATGAAATTTATCACTAATGCCCATATTTTCAAGAAAATTCCAATACCTATAATTTAATAGGTATATATTATTATTTCAAATGTTTTTCTTATTTCCGAATTTCGGAAATAAGGAAGATTATTTGAAATAATAAGTTATTAATGTATTATTTTAACATATTATAAATAATAATAAGCTATTATTATTTCAAATGTTCTTTCTTATTTCCAGATTTTCGGAAATTCAGAAATAGGGAAGAACATTTTAAATAATAAGTTATTAATTTATTATTTTAACTTAGTATAAATTATAATAAGCTATTATTATTTCAAATGTTCTTCCTTATTTCCGACTTTTGCAGTGTGTGACTGTACATACACATACATCCATACATACATACAGTATGCATATGTACAGCCACACACTGCAAAAGTCGGAAATAAGGAAGAACATTTGAAATAATAATAGCTTATTATGATCTATACTAAGTTAAAATAATAAATTAATAACTTATTATTTCAAATGTTCTTCTTTATTTCCGAATTTCCGAAATTCTGGAAATAAGAAAAACATTTGAAATAATAATAGCTTATTATTATTTATAATGAGTTAACATAATACATTAATAACTTATTATTTCAAATGATCTTCCTTATTTCTGAAATTCAGAAATTCGGAAATAAGAAAAACATTTGAAATAATAATAAATACCTATTAAATTATAGGTATTGGAATTTTCTTGAAAATATGGCTTTTAGTGATACATTTCATATTTAAGTTCACTAACAGCCAAACTTTCAAGGAAATTTCAATACCTATAATTTAATAGTTATTTATTATTATTTCAAACGTTCTTTCTTATTTCCAAATTTTGGAAATTAGGAAGAACCTTTGAAATAATAAGTTATTCATTTATTATTTTAACTTATTATAAATTATAATAAGCTATTATTATTTCAAATGTTCTTTCTTATTTCCGAATTTCGAAAAAAAGGAAGAACATTTGAAATAATAAGTTATTCATTTATTATTTTAAATTATAAATTATAATAAGATATTATTATTTCAAATGTTCTTCCTTTTTTCCGACTTTTGCAGTGTTTGACTGTATATATGCATACTGTTTGTATGTGTGTGTGTATACTGGGTGTGTATATACTGAGTGTATATTGTATGTGTACACACAGTATACATACAATATTCATACAATATACACACAGTATATACACACCCAGTATACACACACACATACAAACAGTGTGCATATATACAGTCACACACTGCAAAAGTCGGAAATAAGGAAGAACATTTGAAATAATAATAGCTTATTATAATTTATAATTTCAAATAATAAATAAATAACTTATTATTTCAAATGTTCTTCCTTATTTCTGAAATTCGGAAATAAGAAAGAACATTTGAAATAATAATAGCTTATTATAATTTATAATAAGTTAAAATAATAAATCAATAACTTATTATTTCAAATGTTCTTCCTTATTTCAGATATTCGGAAATAAGAAAGAATATTTGAAATAATAATAAATAACTATTAAATTATAGGTATTGGAATTTTCTTGAAAATATGGCTATTAGTGATAAATTTCATATTTAAGTTCACTAACAGCCAAACTTTCAAGGAAATTCCAATACCTATAATTTAATAGTTATTAGTTAGTTATTATTTCAAATATTCTTAGCTTTTTTTGAATTTTCGGATTTCTGAATTTCCGAATTTCGGATTTTTGGCTGTTCAGATTGCCAAATTTCCGAATTACCACAATTGCCGCAAATTTCCGAATTACCGCAATTGCCGAATTACCGTGAATTTCAGAATTGCCGAATTACCGCGATTCGGAAAAACAAAAATTCGGAAAAATTCGGAAATTGAAAATTCAAAATTCGGAATTTGTCCGAATTGCTGAATTTTGCAAGATTCGGTAAAAAAAAAATTCGGAACGAAACAAATTGCACAAGCCTACTGGCCGGTTAGGATGGGGGGGGGGGCGAGTGAGCGCCCCCCCTGAACCATACCAGGCTACATGTCCTCAACATGGGGAGTATGAGTGCTTTGGGGGAGGGGGAGCTCTGCCCCCCACCTCAAAGCACCTTGTCCCCATGTTGATGGGGACAAGAGCCTCTTCACCACAAGCCTGGTCGGTGCTTGTGTGGGTCTGCGGGCAGGGCGCTTATCAAAATCTGGAAGCCCCCTTTAATAAGGGGGCCCCCAGATCCCGATCCCCCTCATGTGAACAGGTTTGGGGTACTGTCACGTACCTGGTGGTGGAGTCTGATTGTGCAGAGGGCAACCTCTGTTATGGCCCTGGTTCGGGAACCCCTGATAGAGGAAACAGGAGATTCCGGAGCGCAGGTGGGCACGAGGGCTGGTGCGGATGCAGATGGTGTTGTGAAGATCCTCCAGGAGTTTGTGCGGACAGAAGAGCGGTGGTGCAGGCCGGGTCGGTATTAGGCAGGCTAGTGCGGTACAAGGGAGCAGGCAAGCGGGTCGTCAGGTGCAGGCCGGGTCGTTAATAGGCGGGCGGCTGAGGTTCAAGAGGGTTAGGCAGAGACGTGGTCGTAGGCAGGCAGAGGGTCGGTACAGGCAGAGTTCAATCAAAGGTCAGGCAAGCCGGGTCACAGATACAGGAAGGCTGGAAAAACAGGTCACAGGAACTCACTAACACACTGTAGAACGGACAGCACTTGCTACAGGAAGCACACTTTTATAAATAGAGCCGCCCGGCACTGCCTCCTCTGGAAGCGTGAGGAAACAACAACAAAGTGCAAACAAGTCCTCAGCACTCAGTCTTCTTCTAACAGGTACATTGTACCCCTACCCATTCACCAAAAAAGGAGTGTAGTGTAAAAAAAAAAATTAGGCAGTTTTTTGACAAGTTCTTTATTTTGTATTATAGCTCTTTTCTTCTTTCTTCCTCCATCTTCTCCTGGCCCGCTCCTTCTTTTAGTCTTCTTGCTTCCTCTCTTCGTCTTCAATCTTCATCTTCTTTCTTCTTTCCCCGCCGCTGTGCTCTCCACTGTGATCTCCGCTGCTGCAGTCCAGCCCCTGCCAGTCTCCCCGAATGGGCGGTCTTCATAATGACAGTTCTTTTATAAGAAGGGGCGGGGCCACCCGTGACATAAATGAGTGACCCGCCCCCTCTGACATCACATGATTTGATGGCTCTCTCAGTTACGTCACTGGGTGGCTCCGCCTCTTCTTATAAAAATACTGTCATCGTGCAGACCGCCCATTCGGCAAAACGCGCAGGGGCCGGACTGCAGCAGCGAAGAGAGCACCAGCAGCACCACGACCACGTCCCTTATTTGACGTTCTCCTCATTCTGGACACAAATGGTTTTTTTTGTTTTTTTTTAAATAAAATTGTAGATGCACTTTTTATTTTTGTGCAAGAAATGCATAGAAACATAGAAACATAGAAAAGAGACGGCAGAAAAAGACTGAGTAGTCCATCGAGTCTGCCCCTATTTATTTATTTATTTATTTTTTATATTTTTTTTTTACATTAACCTTGTTGTCTGACTATAGATTTATGTTTATCCCAAGCCACAACAAACAGCACCACCAGCCGATAGACAACGTCTTAGCAGGAGGCAGCATTTCAGTAACATGGTGGAACAGTATGTGTGCACACACCTACACGTGCTGACTGATGGGTCTGCCCCATTCAAATTCTGGGTCTCCAAATTGAGCACATGGCTTGAGCTTGCCCTTTATGCCTTGGAGGCCACAGTCAACGTGGACAAGCTAACGTTTATTAAAATGACCCATACACCAGTATGAGATGATTTTAGAATGATCGATGATCCGACAGGAACCTGTCCCTAATGCAGTAGTAGATGGTTTTAGAACGATAAACTCTCCCTCAGAGCACCAACAGGAACCTCTCCCTAATGCAGTAGGAGATGGTTTTATAACAATAAACTCTCCCTCAGAGCACCAACAGAAACCTCTCCCTAATGCAGTAGGAGATGGTTTTAGAACGATAAACTCTCCCTCGGAGCACCAACAGGAACCTCTCCCTAATGCAGCAGGAAATGGTTTTAGAACGATAAACTCTCCCTCAGAGCACCAACAGTTACGTCTCCCTAATGCACTATAAGATGGTTCTGAACGCTAATGTCTCCCTCACAGCACAGACAGGAACATCTCCCTAATGCACTATAAGATGGTTCTGAACGCTAATGTCTCCCTCACAGGACCACAATGAAGGTCTCCCTAATGCAGTTTGAGATGGTGGTGAACGCTAATCTTTCCCTCACAGCACCGGCATGAAGCTCTCCCTACTCTAGTCTGAGAAGATCTGACACGCGGCGCTACGTGACTCCAGCCTCATATAGAGGCTGGGTCACATGATGCACTGGCCAATCACAGCCATGCCATTAGTAGGCATGGCTGTGATGGCTTCTAAGGGCAAACTAGTGAAAAGCTTGTTGATTGGCTGCCCAGCAGCTATAGAAAAGGCGCCAAAAATACCCGAATACTGAACCCGATCCCGGACTTTTTTTTTAATGTCTGGGATCGCGTTCGGGGCATGGACACCCCAAAGTCCGGTACGGACCCTAACTTTACAGTCCAGGTTCGCTCAACTCTAGCTATAATACAATATAAAGAACTTGTCAAAAACTGCCTCTAGTTTTTTTTACACTACACTCCTTTTTTGGTGAATGGGTAGGGGTACAAAGTACCCCAAACCTATTCACATAGGGGGGGTCGGAATCTGGGGGCCCCCTTATTAAAGGGGGCTTCCAGGTTCTGATAAGTCCCTCGCCTAGGGTTGTGGGGATGAGGCCCTTCTCCCCATCAACATGGGGACAAGTTGCTTTGGGGGGACCTCAAAGCATCCTCCCCATGTTGAGGGCATGTTGCCTGGTATGGTTCGGAGGGGGGGGGCGCTTATTCGTCCCCACCCCCTCCTGCCATGCCAGGGCTGCGTGCTCGGATAAGGGTCTGGTTTAGATTTTGGGGGGATTTTTTTTTTTTTAATTTGGTGCGGGGTTCCCCTTAAAAATCCATACCAGACCTGAAGGGCCTGGTTTGGATTTTGGGGGGGACCCCACATAATTTTTTTTAAAAATTTGGTGTGGGGTTCCCCTTAAATTCCATACCAGACCTGAATGGCCTGGTTTGGATTTTGGGGGGAGACGCACGTAATTTTTTTTTTTTTTTTGCGCGGGCCATGCTGTTGTAAATTACTTAAAAAGTTTGATAAAATCCCCCAGTCAAACAGGTGGCCAAAAATTGGGCCTTGGGTGCTGGAGGTGACAGAACACTGTAACCCATTGCAATTAATCTTGTTGGATGGAGGAAGTGGGCCTGAAGTTGTCAATTAGTTTACAAATTGTGACGAAAGCCACCAGTCAAACAGGTCGCCAAAAATTGGGCCATGTGTGTTGGCGGTGCCAGAGCACTGTAAGCCCTTGCAGTTACTCTTGTTGGACGGAGGAACTGGGCCTGAAGTTGTCAATTAGTTTAAAAATTGTGACGAAAGCCACCAGTCAAATAGGTGGGAAAAAATTGGGCCTTGTGTGTTGGCGGTGCCAGAGCACTGTAACCCCTTGCAGTTACTCTTGTTGGACGGAGGAACTGGGCCTGAAGTTGTGAATTCATTTAAAAATTGTGACGAAAGCCACCAGTCAAACAGGTGGCCAAAAATTGGGCTTTGTGTGTTGGCGGTGCCAGAGCACTGTAACCCCTTGCAGTTACTCTTGTTGGACAGAGGAACTAGGCCTGAAGTTGTCAATTAGTTTAAAAATTGTGACGAAAGCCACCAGTCAAACATGTCACCAAAAATTGGGCCTTGAGTGTTGGCGGTGCCAGAGCACTGTAACCCCTTGCAGTTAGTCTTGTTGAATGGAGGAACTAGGCCTGGAGTTGTCAATTAGTTTAAAAATTGTTATGGGATGCCCCTGTAAATCAGGTGCAGAAAAATTGGGCCTTGGGTATTGGTGGTGCCCTAAATACAACATATAGTTCTAGATTATGGACAGGAGGAATAGAAGCAGTGGCAGTCTTCAAGGGATCCCAGATCCCTAGCAAATTTAATCAGTTGCATCAGCATCAGGGACTTGATAGCTGCTGATCCAGGACTGATTCATTTTTATAAATGTGAGCCTATTAAGCGAGTCTGTGGACAGGCACACTCTTTGATCGGTTACAAACCCTCCAGCAGCACTAAATGTCCGTTCAGAGAGCATGCTGGATGCAGGACAGGCCAGTAGCTCAATTGCATATTGAGCAAGTTCCGGCCAGTGGTCCATCCTCAAGACCCAGTAACTAAGTGGATGCTCAATTGGAAAGGTCTCCAAGTTTGATCATGCACCATTTGAGGAGGCCACAAGGATGGTGAGCAGAGACAATGCATGCATCAGTGACACTGTCCCACTAATATTCCTTCTGGAGCACACGCTTCGTGGAATCATGGACAGGGCTCTTGAGGCAGAACAGAGGGAGGAAGAGGAGGACTTCCTTTCCTCTCAAGGCCCCCTTTATGCAGAGAGCATTCCTGTCCTGATTGTGTCAGCGTGGATGTGGAGTATAATACGCAGCAGTCTTCAAGGGATTATGGCTTTCAGGCCCCAGAGACCCAAGGAGTTGTACATGGCTGGTAGGAGGGGGTTCCTGATAATGTCATACTCAGTGACCCAGAGGACATTCATGCCTCCTCAAACTTTCGCTGCATGGGCTCTGAAAAGCCTCCGAAATGACCCTAGGATTCGTGGTATCAAGGAGAGGGATCATTACTGGCTGGCAACCCTTCTTGATCCACGTTACAAGGGTAAAGTTGCAGAACTCATCCTGTCTGCGCAGAGGGTGCAGAGGATGAAACATCTTCAGGATACCTTGAAGAAAAGTTTGTGCAATTCCTTTCCAGACCCTGGGAGTTTACCATGTCCTGTTGCTGGCCCTGGACAACGTATTTCTGATGCTTCAGTCGTTCAGAGGCAGAGTGGTAGAGAAGGTGTCCGGCTAAGCGATGCCTTTAAAAAAAATTTCAGTCCTCAGCACCCAGGCCTGATAGGTTCAAGCAGCCATCGTCAGCGTCTGCATTATATGGTGCAGGAATATATAGGGGCATAATCAAACTTGGAGACCTTTCCAACTGAGCATCCACTTAATTACCCCAGTAACTAAGTGGATGCTCAGTTGGAAAGGTCTCCAAGTTTGTGGCCTCCTCAAATTGTGACAGGACAGTGCATGCATACTTGATCATTAGTTACTGATGTGGCAAAAAAAAGCCAAGCTCCCCTGAGCCTGTCCTGGTGCCATTCTCACAGAGGTACTCATTGATGGCCCTCTGCTGTGCATGGAGTCGCTGCAGCATTGCCAATGTTGAGTTCCACCTGGTGGGCATGTCACAAATGAGGCGGTTGTTGGGTTGCATTCCTGCTGGATGTCAGCCAGCCGAGCACTGGCATTGTATGACCACAGACTTTCCTGGCCTGCCTCAGGATATCTGGTAAGCCTGGGTACCTGGTCAAGAAACGCTACACCACCAAATTCAAGACATGTGCCAAGCAACATGTGTCAATTGTCCCAGTCGGAGGGCAGAGAGGAGATTGGTGCCATTGTCGCATACAACCATTTCTGGCTCAAGCTGCAGTGGCGTCAACCACCTCTGAGCCTGCTCCCGCAGAGCTGAAAGAATCTCTTCCATAGTGTGGCTACTGTCCCCAAGACAGACTAACTCTAGCACCGCATGGCATCTTTTAGCCTGACTGCTTGCATAGCCCCTTGAACGTTTAGGGAGCACTGCAGGTTCAGAGGACAATTCTGCAGAAGAGGCCACAGAGGTAGAAGAAGAGCAGGGGGTGGAGGAGGAGGCGGATGTGGAAAAATCACCACCAGCTTTTTGGTGGCGTGGTGGTGGAACTATTTCCAAAACTGAACCCTGTACTGCATCCTTTCCAGCTGCCAGGAGAGTTACCCAGTACGCCGTGAAGAAAAGGTAATGTCCCTGACACCTTTGAAAACGTCCATGACGAAACGCGTCAGGTGACCTAGCAGGAAGCCGCACATCACATCCGGTTTTGAGACGAAGGAAAGCTGGAACGCACGCTGACACAGCGAGGAGAGCTGCAGAGCTCACCCATCCAGCCAACCCATCTCTACCGGCTATGTGACACCTATCCATTTTTTATTTTTGTCTTTTTGGGACACTGAATGAACTATCCCATACCCAGCCCATTTACCATCACCTACCCTCGTTTGTTTTACAACTTTGTATCCAAACTTCCCTTTTAATAAAATTAAGGATACATTGAAACAAGTTGCACTATGGAGTCCTCTCTGCTTTTTATTTTTTAAACCCGCTGGATACTCACCCTGAGATCACCCAACTTCCGGAAGGAGGGAGAACGACCGAACAAGAGAAGGAACCTACCCAGGATAGAGGTACCCACCAAAGAGGAACAGAGGAACAGAGGAAGATCCCCTACCTGACCCAGGAAAAAGTCACCAGGATTAATTAAAGACAGGCACGCGGCCCCTGCAGGGGCAGTGCCCTCTGGTAAGGAGGAAATCTATAGGGGGAGCACGAATATACTCACGATCTCAAAGTCACCAATGATAGAAGGAACAATCACTTGAAGTCACAAATCTACACACTTGATGGACTAATTTATTTATTCTTATTTTTTTCGTTATCTTGTTATGTATCACATTTGTCGGATTCTAAAATACTTTTCAGTGAAGATATTAATGTACCACTAATAACTCACCACAGGTATAAGCTATATGAAAACATAGTTTATGACTAACACGTTATAAGTTCATTTACACACAAGAGAAAATCCTTTTAATATTTACTAGTAATTGATACACACTGGCACATTATTTTTGGTATTATTGTGACACGCATACCTGAACCTTTCAGATGAACACTTGCACGAAAGTATAAATAAACACTCTAACCATAAACAGTATCCCATAGCACATATGATCATAGAACATAGAGGACACACATATTTTCCATTGCTGAGACAGTGCCATATCCAAGCACCCCCTTTATCAATGTCCCTGACCGTGCCTGCTGGACCATGAGTCAGCAGTAATATGAACCCTGCTGCTGACTGCACTGTTCAACAAGGCTAAAACATTGCCTTCCACATGACGGTAGAGAGCTGGAATGGCCTTACGTGAAAAGAAATCTCTTTTGGGAACATGCCACTGTGGGACAGCACATTCAACAAACTTACGAAAGGGCGCAGAGTCTACCAGCTGAAAAGGCAGCAGTTGGAGTGCTAGCAATTTGGCCAAGCTAGCATTAAGACGCTGAGCATGTGGATGGCTGGGACTGTATTTCTTTTTACGGTTCAGCAACTGGGGTAGTAATATTTGCCTTCTGAATTCACCTGGTGGTGTACTGCTAGCAGATTGCTGGCTGAAAGTACTTGTGGCATGCATTGCTACACCTTCCTTCCTCTCAGTGCAGGTTTTGGAGAGGACTGCAGGTATAGTAGGGGTTGAGAACCCAGATGAGGAGCAAGGAGGAGTCCGTCTTGTTTTCTGGTGTGGGTTCTTCAGGTACTCTTGCCAACGGACTGCATGGCTGTTCATCATATGTCTTGTCAAGACAGTAGTGCCCAAGTGGCTGGAGTCCTGGCCGCGCTTGACACACTTCAGACATAGATTGCAAATGGCAACGGTGCGATCTACTGCACATGTGCTGAAAAATGCCCACACCAAAGAAAGTCGCCAGGGAGGCAGCAGCGCCCTGCACCTGTGGAGCTCTGTGGGCTGATGCAATTGAGTGGCTGCCCCTAAGCTGGCCCCTGGAGGACATCCTGCCTTGTTGGAGTTGGGCCTCCTCCTCCTCCTCACTTTCCTCGTCTCTCAGGCACCCAAGTATGGTCTGTGTCCTCATCATCCCCTCCCTCCTTGTCACTGGAGCAAACTTGGCAGTATGCTGTAGCTGGGGGAACATGACTGCTAGTTTCTAGTCCTTTTATGGCACCCCCTGTCTCTAGGCTCATGCTACTCCCTTCCTCAACCTGGGAATCAACATCGGAGCCTTCAAACTGCTGCACATCCTCCATGAGCATGTAACCGACACTATGGTTGAACAACTCAGGTGACTCCTCCGTGCATGATGGTGGGGCTACAGAAGGAGTAACTGTGGACAAGGAGCCAGTGGAATAGGCCGGTTTGCCAGATGCGTTGGAAGGCAAACTTGTATGAGCCTGGGTGACAGAGGATGAGGACGGCTTTGTTATCCACTCCACCAACTCTTCTGCATGTTGTGGTTCAATAGCACGACCAACAACAGAAAAAAAGGACAAGTGTGACCCACCTGCAGAGGATGCACCACGTCCGCCACCACCACTTTTCACTGAAGACACAGATGCTGCTTGCCCTCTTTTAGTGGCCTGGGAGCATCTGCCTCTCCTTTGAAGCCTTCCTGACATGATGTTTTTTTTTTTTCTTTTGCACCACACTACACTGTACTATATATACCGTACACTCCCGAATGCACCGATATATAGTTTATTCTCAATACACTGCGTGTATATCTGTATACACTAGACTGTATATATTTGAAGACAACATGCCAAGTAGTGTGCTATATACCATACACCCCCAAATGCACCGATGTATAGTGCACGCTCAATATGCTGTGTGTACAGTATATATATATATATATATATATATATATACACATCAGGCTGTATATATTTTTATACACCACGTCAAGTGGACTATATACCTTAGGTACAGATATATAGAGCACGCTCAATACGCTGTGTGTATATATATATGTATATATATATATATATATATATATATATAAATACCAGGCTGTATATATTTTTATACACCACGTGCAGTGGACTATATACCGTATGTACAGTGTTAACTAATATATAGCACACTGTGTGCATATATATATATATATACAGTATATATATATATATATACCAGGCTGTATATATTTTTATACACCACGTGAACTGGACTATATACCGTATGTACAGTGTACACTGATATATAGCACACTGTGTGTGTATATATATATATATATATATATATATATATATATATATACACCAGGCTGTATATATTTTTATACACCACGTGAACTGGACTATATACCGTATGTACAGTGTAC
>BLSH010142595.1:456876-469539 GCA_018402905.1 Glandirana rugosa | reverse complement strand
GGATATTGTGTCGAATGCTTCGTCTTACGAGCGAAATGGACCAGGTGCCTTCGTGTCCGTCGGAAAGTCGTAAACTTCTGCGATAAATGGAGACGAGGACAAGAATTCGTAGGGCTAGGCCGTGATGGAATATAGGATCTCCACCTGCGAAGACTCTGGCGTCAGCCCCGCCAGGATAGGGTCTCTGTCCCGGGTTTCCGAGATGAGTTGGGGTAGCGGAAGCAGAGAGCCTTCGAATGGGGCGGGCTCTCTTTGATACTGCAACCCCTGTCTCTTAACGAGCGATAGTTCTGGCGGAACCTCCTTACCGCCATAGAGTGCTGCTCCTTCAAGAAGATACCGCCATTCCTCCAAGGCGGTCTTGATAGCGAGCAATTCTCTGTCCCCAACGTCATAGTTTCTCTCGGGCGGGGTAAGCTTCCGAGAGACGAAGGCGATGGGGTTGAGTAGAGCCTTTGGGCCCTGTCTCTGGGATAGGACCGCCCCGACTGCGGTCTCAGAAGCGTCCACCTCTAGGATATAAGGTAGTGCCGGATCGGGATGCTTAAGAACAGGAGCAGAGGTAAATAGCGTCTTCAAATGCTGAAAGGCTGCCTGTGCTTCCGTGGACCAGGTAAAGCGAGCATTCTGCTTCGTAAGCTGTGTTATAGGAGCAATGACTGTTGAAAATCCCCGAATAAACTTCCTATAAAAATTGGCAAATCCTACGAAGTGCTGTACCCCTTTCTTGTCAACTGGCGCTGGCCAATCGATGATGGAAGCAACTTTTTGCGGATCCATGGTGGTGCCTTTCGTAGAAATGTGGAAGCCTAAGAAGGAAATGTCCGCACATTCGAAGGCGCACTTCTCTGCCTTAGCATATAGCCCGTGTTCACGTAAGCGGCCTAGAACACTTTTTACATGCCTGCGGTGTTCCTCTAGGGAGGGGGAGAAGACGAGGATGTCGTCAAGGTGAACAACCACAAACATGTCTAGGTAGTCCCTGAAGACATCATTAATCAGATGTTGAAAAGTTGCTGGGGCGTTGCAGAGCCCAAATGGCATGACCAAGTACTCGAAATGGCCGAAGCGAGTACGAAAGGCCGTCTTCCACTCGTCCCCCTCCTGTATTCGTATCAAATTGTAGGCTCCACGGAGATCTAGCTTGGTGAACACTTTAGCTGAACCAAGCCTCTGAAAGAGTTCTGGAACTAGGGGTAACGGGTACCGGTTCTTTATAGTGACCTTGTTGAGGTCCCGGTAGTCGATACAAGGCTGGAGTGAATGGTCCTTTTTCTCTACGAAGAATATCCCCGCTCCTGCGGGTGACGTGGAAGGCTGGATGAAGCCTTTACCCAAGTTTTCATCCAGGTAGGCTTTGAGAGCCACTAATTCCCCTTCGGACAAGGGAAAAATCCGGCCGAACGGAACTTCTGCCCCCGGCAGCAGGTCGATTGGGCAGTCATATGACCTGTGTGGGGGTAGGGTATTGGCCCCCTTCTTACTAAAAACATCTAAGTAGTCGTGGTAGACTTCAGGAACCATGGAGCGGTTTTCCAGATCAGGGTCTGAGTCCATACTAAGGAGTGCTGGGGGGTCTGGTGGAGACTGCGGCAGGCAGTGGCTGAGGCAATATGGTGACCGGAACTGCACCTCCCCGGTGTTCCAATTGATCAGAGGGCAGTGGGCCCGGAACCAGGGGAGGCCAAGGATAACCGGGAACAGTGGGGACGAGATAACATCCAGCAGTAAGAATTCCGCATGACCCCCACTTGTGCTGGCAGAAAGAGGAAGCGTTTCTTGGGTCACTGCACCAGATCTGATAGTCGACCCATCGGCCAACCGGATGACCACTGGGTGGTCCTTGGTTCGGAGCGGAATGCGATGCTGGGTGGCAAAAGCACGATCCACAAAGCAACTGCAGGCCCCTGTATCCAGGATGGCTGGGACCTGCACGCTTCCGCCAGGCAGCTGGAGGGACAAGGAGAGGACAAGGTGGGACTTGGTGTCAGGTAGAGACAGCACGTTCCCTGCGACCGGGGAAAGGCCTTTGGCCGGGCAGTCCCGGATCCAATGTCCAGATTCCCCGCAGTACAAGCACAGACCGAAAGTCATGCGCCTCAGTCGCTCTTCAGATGACAGGGAGAGGCGGGGATGCCCATGTTGCCGGGGTTCCAAGTGTCCATGTGGAGAGGAGGAGGAGGTCGTGGGAGGACTGGGTGTCCACTGAGAGGGCCACAGGAGCGCAGCAGCCCTCTCCGCTCTGCGTTCCTGCAGGCGGCGGTCAATCTGGATGGTCAAATTGACTAGCGCTTCCAGGGTATGAGGAACCCCGACGTGGGCCAACTCATCCTTGAGTGGCTCCGAGAGCCCCAGCCGGAACTGGTAACAGAGGGCCGGGCCGTTCCAAGCTGTATCGGCGCTCCATCGCCGAAACTCGGAGACATACTCCTCTGCTGTACGGTGGCCCTGCTGGAGCGTGTGAAGCACGGTCTCTGCTGTTGCGGCCAGATGAGGGTCCTCATATAACTGTATAACTGAGACATGGCTCGGAAGAAGCGCTCCAGGGTTGAGGTTTCCAGGTCTTTCTGCTCTAATAACCGGTGAGCCCAGGCCTGGGGCCCATCTCAGAGGAGCGAGATCACGAAGCCCACTTTGGCTGACTCCAGAGAGAAGGTGCGGGGTTGCAGGGAAAAGTATAGCTCACAGGAAGTCCGAAACGCCCGGAAGCTCTGGCGGTCCCCCGTAAACCGCTCGGGCACGGGCACTCTGGGTTCCGTAGGAAAAGTCACTGAGATATGGGATGAGGCCGGGTCGGGATCGGCTGATGTTGATGCCAGATCTTGAACTTGTCTTTCCAGGCGGACATATTCATCCTGGAGACCCCTGACTGCCTGAGACAGGCCAGTAAGATGGACACACACTTCCTCCATGATAGAGGGCCCCGCGCAGACTCAAACGTGGCTGTCTGATACTGTCACGTACCTGGTGGTTGAGTCTGGCTTATGCGGGGGCAACCTCACTTGCGGCCCTGGTTCAAGAGCCCCTGGTAGTGAAGACAGGGAGCTCTGGAGCACAGGGGGGCACGAGGGCTGGACTTGGTTACAGATGGCAGGTGAAGGTCCACTGGAACTCGTGCAGGTAGAAGGGTGGTGGTTCAGGCTGGGTCGGCAACGGGCTGGCGGTGCGGTACAAGTGGTTCAGGCAAGCGGATAGTGGGGTACAGGCAGGATCGGCAACGTGCGGGCAGCTGAGGTACAAGAGGGTTAGGCTGAGACGTGGTCGTAGGCAGGCAGAGGGTCGGTACAGGCAGGGTTCAATCAAAGGTCAGGCAAGCCGGGTCACAGATGCAGGAAGACTGGAAAGACAGGTCACAGGAACTCACTAACACGCTGTAGATCAGACAGCATTTTGCTACAGGAAGCAGGAAGTTTAAATAGAGCTGCTGCTGCTCAATGGATTAGAGGAAATAACACTAAACTGCATTAACCCTTAGCACAGTCTTTTTCTAACAACCAGTCAGCCACCCCTTCAGGATATATTGCTCCAGTAATGAAGGCAGCAGGGACAGACTGGGCCGGGGGGGGGGGGGGGCAGGGTTGCATTTTCCCCGTGCGCCGATCTGATCCCAAGAAAAGCCACCGCAGAAGCAGCTCCGCTTTACTTATCGAGTGACGCGGCTGGCCAAGACCTGTTTGTTCCACCACTGACCTCTATTGTCTGCACTGGTTGCTAGGATCGCCTGCTGTCTGGCGTCTAGCAACCAGTGATGTCACAGTCCCGAGGAGAGAGACGAGGCAAAGGCCCCAGCATTCAGAGTGGAGGATGTTCCTCCGTGCCTATTACTGTTTGGCTCCACCCACCTCCTCCCTCTATCTTCTCCTGTGTGGTGGCATGTGCCTCAGAGCCTGCCTGCCAGAAGGGAACTGTGACTGACTGTGCCAGGAGCACCTCTCTAGAGTCAACCTGTCTGAGGTGAGGTCGGGAGCAGTGAATGAATTAGAACATATGTGTCATGTGGAGCATGTGTGTCATGGGAGCATGACCTGGCTGCAGAGGAGGAGGTCACATCCTTAGATCTAAGCCAGGGTTCATGCTGGGACTTGTAGTCCTTTACTTTTGGGGATGTGAAGGACTACAGGTCCCAGCATGAACCCCTCAGAGCTCAGGATGTGTCACACCCCCCCCCCCCGAACTAGTGAAGGACTACAGGTCCCACTGTCCCAGCTTAAACCCCTCAAAGTTGAGGATGTGCCCCCCCGGTTTTTCAACTAATGAAGGACTACAGGCCACAGCATGAACCTGGGAGATCTAAGGGATCACATCCTTAGATCTCAGGGGTTCATGCTGGGACTTGTAGTCCTTCATTTTTGGGGATGCAACCCTCCAAAAGTGAAGGACTACAGGTCCCAGCATGAATCTCTCAGAGCTCAGGACCCAGCATGAATCTCTCAGAGCTCAGGACCCAGCATGAATCTCTCAGAGCTCAGGATGTGTCACACACCCCGCCCCCCCAACTAGTGAAGAACTACAGGTCCCAGCATGAACCTGTGAGATCTCATGGGGTCAAATCCTGCACCTGTTACTACAAGAGTTAATGAGTTTGTTGCTATAAGAGTGCCTGGAACTGTTACTTGAGTGTTCTGCCACAGTTGCTACAGCCATACCACTGGTGCTAGTGATTACAGATTGCTGTCTGCTTTGTTATCCTGTAAATCTGCAACTAGACTTTTTTGTGCCATGTTCCTTAACTTGGGTACCATCCTCCTGGCCCCACCCTCTCTCAGCCTGCATCATTGACAATAAACATTCTAGTGGTTGGCCAGGGAAATATAGCACAACTCCCATACTATTGCCAGAGACACTCACCAACAACAGGCAGAAGCTACAACAACTGGAGCCCAGGAGAAACCCATCAAAGCTAAACTACCAATCCAGTTTAGGCTGACTAAAGCCTAGCATATATTGAATGTAAATAGCCACCCCTGCTTAAGGTTGGGTGGCTTCATGTGTTAAAAGGAGAACCTGTCACTTTTAAGCAACCTTTACGCTTCAACAAATATAATTTTATTATTCAATCACAAACTTCATCCTTGCCCCCCTCAGTCCAGTCTGCCCCACAAAGTAGCCCCTGCTAGAATAGGTGGGACAACCCTGGGTTGAACGATTCCAGGGTTACAGACCGTAAAATCGATGAAGTCCTGAGCCTAATTCACCTCCACGGACAGTTGTCTTATTCTTTGTGACAAGTGAAGAGTTACCATGTGTTTATATTTCCACTCCAGGGGATCAGCAAATAACGTCACTCATCTCTAATGATGATAAATGTACATCCACACCAAAATGAAAGACTAGAATGTTGGGATATTTTACACTGCTTTATCAACTGTTTAATCACAATTCTGAACCTGATTTCCTCTGCCGTCTTTTTACACTCATTTATATTTTAGATATGATCACTGTATGCATTTCAGAGGAATATATAGCTTATTTTGCTGCAGGCCTTTTCTCTAGTAGTGCCTACTGTTGAACAGATGCAAAGAGATGCTGACATGCATGTTGTGTAAGAGATGTGATTTGGTGACTGCACAAAGAAAAAAGATTCTTCAGTGTTAAAAATAGCATTATATATGTTTGATCTATGAATGCCTGTCTATACTTCTTCCGTTGACACTGAGAAATGGATTATAGGAACACTTTCAAAATACAGATTTAAAGGAAATTTTCATCTTCAACTTCCACTAAGTAAGAAAACATGTTATAGGCTTACGATGGACTCATACATTCCATTCAAATATATAGCTTATTTTAGAATTGAGTCAAATGTTTTTCATAAAAAGTGTAGTGTAAATAAATACAGGAGGTAGTTTTGACAAGTCCTTTGTTAAAAAAAAACAAACGCAATATCCCCCGGTGTAGATCTATCGTCAATCACAATGAACGCCTTCCGCCGGCCAAAGAAAAAAAAAGAACTTGTCAAAAACTGCCTCCTGTGTTTATTTACACTATACTTTTTTGGTGAATGAGTAGGGGTACTATGTACTACTCATTCACGTGAGGGGGTGGAATCTGGGGGGCCCCCTTGTTAAAGGAGGCTTCCAGATTCTGATAAACCCCCACCTGCAGACCTCCACTACCACCAGCCAGGGTTGTGGGGAATAGGCCCTTGTCCTCATCAACATCGGGACAAGGTGCCTTGGAGGGGGCCTCCCAGCCCCAAAGCGCCCCTATGTTTAGAGCATGTGGCCTGGTATAGTTCAGGAGGGAGGGGGGCGCTCGCTAGTCCCCCCCCCCCTTTCCTTCAGTGGTTAACAGCATTTAGGAGTTTCTAGGAGGTGTCAGTTTTTTTTTCTGCTGCCATATTTGTGTTTAGTGGATAAAATCAGATACATGACATATACGCAACATCATCTCTTTGTATTGTATACTGGGTACAAAAAAGTGCAGGATGGGATTGTTAAAGTGCAATTAATTTGTTACACAGTCTCTGCTAAAAAATATATATATACATTTTATTTGCAAAATACAGTAAAAAAAAAACATTAGATGTTGAACATGAAGAAATGTCCATCACGTTGAACATGAAGAAATGTCCATCACGTTGAACATGAAGAAATGTCCATCACGTTGAACATGAAGAAATGTCCATCACAATTATTGTTCTACATGTTTCTCCATCTTTGGCTTCTTCGGGAACAGCGTGATGATACTACTGATGAAACAAATGAATCACACTAAGACATTGCATAGTACATAGATCAAAACATTAACAAAGAAGAAATGTACACTGCTTAAAAAAAGGCTGCACCTACCATGCAAATACAGATACCCAACCTCCAAAATGGATGAGTCAAAAAAACATAACATCTGTAATGTGGGAAGGCTACAGATTTTATGTTTTTTTGACTCATCCATTTTGGAGGTTGGGTATCTGTATTTGCATGGTAGGTGAAGCCTTGTTTAAGTAGTGTCCATTTATTCTTTGTTAATGTTTTGATCTATGTATTATGCAATGTCTTAGTGTGATTCATTTGTTTCATTAGTAGTATCATCACGCTGTTCCTGAAGAAGCCAAAAATGGAGAAACATGTAGAACAATAAGTGTGATGGACATTTCTTCATTTTCAGCATCAACTTGTGGTTAATATGAATAAATATATTCATGTTTTAACTGTATTTTGCAAATAAAAAGCATATACAGTATATTTTTTAGCAGTGACTGTGTAACTAATTTCTTGCACCTTAAAAAAAATCCCATCCTACACCTTTTGTACCCAGTTATTTGCTGCTGGCAAATAGCTCCCAAACAGCAAACAACACATTTTTTTCTATGCTCCTAGAAGCTGAAGCTTGAAAAAGACTTGTAGCCTAAAAAAATGTGCATGAACACATAGGATAATGTTATTTGCTTCTAGGGGCAGAAAAAAAAAGCTCAATGCAGCCGCTAGGAGCCTAAAAATAAGCTAGTGTGCTAGCACCAGAACATGCGAACAGGCAAAAAATTTGTGCGAACATTCGAACACCATTAAAGTCTATGGGACCCAAACTTGAAAAATCAAAAAGGGGTAATTTTAAAGGCTTATATGCAAGTTATTTGCCTAAAAAGTGTATGGGGACCCGGATCCTGCCCTAGGGGACATGTATCAATGCAAAAAAAAGTTTAAAATTTGATTTTTTTTCAGGAGCAGTGATTTTAATAATGCTTAAAGTGAAACAATACAAATTAAATATTCCTATAAATAATGTGCCTGGGGGGATCCCCTTAGTCTGCCTGTAAAAGGGCACACCTCTGTGATGTTTAGAACAGTGCCATAGCAAAATTACATTTGTAAAGGAAAAATTGTCATTTAAAACAACACTCGCGGCTGTAATGTATATTTCCGCCTCCCGGCAATATAGCTAAAAATCACAGAAAAAATTTGCGTGGGGTCCCCCCCAGTCCATACCAGGCCCTTCGGGTCTGGTATGGATTTTAAGGGGAACCCCGCTCCAAAATTTAAAAAGAAATTGACGTGGGGTTCCTCCTAAAATCCATACCAGACCCTTATCTGAGCATGCAGGGGGCAGGGGCGATGGGCAAGCGCCCCCCCCCCCTCCTGAACCATACCAGGCTACATGCTCTCAACATGGGGAGCATGGGTGCTTTGGGGCGGAGGGGCTCTGCACCCCCACCCCAAAGCACCTTGTCCTCATGTCTTTCCCACAACCCTGGGCTGTGGTCGTGGGGGTCTGCAGGCAGGGGGCTTATCAGAATTGGGAAGCCCCCTTTCATAAGGGGGCCCGCAGATCTCGTCCCACCATGTGAATTAGTATCGGGTAAAAAAATAGGTGTCCCCCGTTGTAATGCATCGTCAATCACGGCGTGCGACGGACCCAAAAAAAAAAAAGAGGGCTCCTGCCGACTGACTGCTTTTTGCTTTGACAGCTTATTCATATGGCAGGCCGGGGCCACCCAGTGATGTACGCGCGTGACCCGACCCTCTGACATCACATGACATCAGAAGGGGCGGGGTCGCCCGCTTACGTTGCCAGGTGGCCCCGCCCTGCCATATAAACAAACTGTCAGAGCAAAAAGCATGCAGATGGCGGGAGCCCTCCCAACGAGGAGGAGCTGTGCGCACAATGCATTATGGGGCTTTGCGACGGCAAAGTCGCTGCAAACGCCCCATATTGTTATAAATTCGACAACGGGTGAACACTGTTTGAGTCAAATTTACGTTGGCCCATCCCTAATCTCAGACACTTCCTAAGAAAAAACTACCAGCAAACTCTAGAATTATCTTTAGCAGTGCTTTGCCCCTAAAAATGTCCTAGCTCTGAGTGAATGAACCCTATATATGATAAGACAAACTCAAAGATACCCCTTGTTCTTGGGTGTTTTAAATATGATGCCTCGCTTGTTTACACTTGCTTGAAAACAGGGCTTTGGACATGCTTTGTTAAAGCGGAGTTCCACCCAAAAGTGGAACTTTCGTTTTAAGGGAAGGTGACCCCTTGACATGTCACAATTGGCATGTCATTTTTTTTGGGGGGGGGACCGGGTACCCTGTTTTCACAGGGTCAGAGGTCCCACTTCCTCTCCTGGCGTCGCGGAGCCTGAAGGAAGTTCACCTTGCCCCCCTCTCACCAGCGATACACCGGCCATTCACAGGGAGCAGCGCAGCTCGCGCATGCATAGTGCATGCCCGGCTTTGAAGCCAACACCCCACACTTGTGATGCAAGCACGACACAGAGGAGGGGGAGAAGAGGGAGGCTGTGGGCGACTGCATCGCTGGACCGAGGGACAGGAGAGTGTCCGATTATTAAAAGTCAGCAGCTACACTTTTTGTAGCTGCTGACTTTTAAAAGGGTGGAACTCCACTTTAAAGCTCTTGAAACGCCAGTCAAAGCCCCTGTCACTAAATAAAATGGTTAGCTCACAGACCTGTTTAAATCTTGCGTTTGCTCTGCTTCAAAAATTTTACCCCATGTCACTTTAGTGGAGCTTCAAAGCATCTTCAAAGCCTCCATAGAATTCTATGGAAAAACTCCCTTGAGGCACCGGCAGCATTTGAGAGGCTTTTATTTTCAGCTTTAGCTTCGCTTTGTTTTAAAGAAATTGCAGGTATGAGATAACAACACACACACACACAGGCCATTTGCCAAGCTTCATTAAAGCTTCAAAAGAGCACCACCAAAGCGTCATCAAAGCCCCACCAAAGGATCACTGAAGCATCAAAACACATCACAAAAGCACGTTGAAGCGGTAGGCGCTTTAATGTGTGTTGAAGTTGAAGCAAAATGAGCCCTTAATGTTTAGGTGGCCAAACCCTTAGTCAAAATACCACTATCTTCACTTCTTGTTATACAGGAATGAATTGGCCCATCAAATCCTCTTGTTCTTGTCGTGTTTTTTCACAATACATAAAGTATGTTTTATCTTGCCCCTCTCAACAAAGAGTCAATAAGCATTTCTCTAACATTAGATTAGGTTTTAAAGTGCATAGTGTCTCAAAACACTTCTTGATACATCACATTAAGGATTATAACCTCCTTAAAGCCGCAATCATTGAGGATATTCCTGAGTCTAAGCACTTGAAGAGATTCTAAAGGTTATGCATTGGCATTTATAGAGTCAAAGCATTGCTCCCTGATGTGTTAAATGGGTCTGTAGGAACCTTCATGTATCCTCTGCATGTTCTATACATCAATTCATTCTATTGTATTCATATTCACAAGCACAGGCACCTATAGACTAAATTAGTCTATAGGGACCTTCACTTATCTTCTGCATGTTCTATCCATCAATTCATTCTGTTGTATTCGTACCCACATACACATACCTCTTATTATTATGCTTTTCGCACAGTACACCCTATATTTTTAAATTTTACCCAATTCCATATTCTGCCACTTTTTATTTGCAGGTTTCCAGTCTGTCACACATCATTGGAATTCTATACTTACTTCCCCAACCCACACTCTAACACCCATTTTATGTATTCACGCTTTTTATTATAACTTTTTTTTTCCTTTCACAGCAGTTTTTATGCTTCCTGGTCACTCTTCGTCTTACATGTGATTTCTATCATCTTTATTCCTTCAAGTACACTGGCTGCTAATCTGTTTTTCTCATCATTTTACAGTTCTCACAAATGTCATCTTAGTTTCGTCCACACCTTTACTCAATGCTTACACATATCTGTCATTCATCTTTTTCTTCTTTTCCTTTTGGTACCTTTGAACTATGGCCCACAGTCTTTGAAGTACCAATAACGGGTGTTTTAGTTACAAAACCCCACACTATGAAAGGAGGGGACAGAGAACCCATTATGTTGGTGCATTGGAAGCTGTTGTAGTGAAAGAATAGGGAAAGCTGATGCACTACATGTTAGGGTCAGTTAGCAAACTGTGCTTTATAATTATTCTATAGGTTTTAGGAGTGCTATCAGTTGGTACAGCGCTATACGGAACAAAGAGAGACAGTACCATTACCAGGGCTAAAAATTTCAAGTCCTGAGCCACTAGCCAGGCCTTAAGAGTTACTCGCCACCAGTTGCCCCACCCAACCCCTACACTGCCCCACCCCTAAACACACCCTCGTAAATTATCCCATGAGATGACTGTTAAATGTTTTATGCAGGATTAAGCTATACAAATAAATATTAATAGCAACAACTTTATCAATATTAACCACTTGCCTACTGGGCACTTTTACCCCCTTCCTGACCATGTCACGCAACACTACCCAAAATACATTTTTATCATATTTTTCACACAAATAGAGCTTCCTTTTAGTGGTATTTAATTACCACTGTTTTTTTTTTCTTTTTGCTAAACAAACAAAAAAAGATTTTGAAAAAAAAGACAACTTTTTAATAGTTTGTTATAAAATTTTGCAAACAGGTAATTCTTCTCCTTCATTGATGTGCGCTGATGAGGCTGCACTGATGGGCACTGATAGGCAGTACTGATGGGCACTGATGAGGCTGCACTGATAGGCGGCACTGATGGGCACTGATAGGTGGCACTGATAACCGGCACTGATAGGTGGCACTGATGGGCACTGATAGATGACACTAATGGGTGACACTGATGAGGAGGCACTGAAGGGCACTGATTGGCAGCACTAGTGGACACTTATTGGCAGCACTGGTGGGCACAGATTGGCAACACTAGTGGGCACAGATTTGCAGCACTGGTGGGCACTGTTGGTACTGCACTGATATTCCGGACACTGATGATCAGTGCCCTGATTATCAATGTATACGTCCATTTTAGAGAAGCCGGTTATTGGCTCTCTTCTCTTCTCCTCATGCTGTCAGCATGAGGAATGGAGTGCTGATAACTGGTTTGTATTTACATCCATGATCAGCTGTGATTGGACACAGCTGATAATGTGGTAAAGAGCCGCTGATTGGCTCTTTACCTCAATATGTGATAAGCATTGTCCTCCAGACACTGTGAACACAAAGTGCGCTGCCCACGCCCCACAGCGGATATGGGGCAAGCGCGATCACGGTAGGCCTACCAGAACTAGCCGCCCATGCTGTAGCCCTCATTTGGCTATAGCACGGTCGGCAAGTGGTTAACATAAAGCATATTTCATTGATCTGACTGTGATACATAAAATAAGGATAAAATATGATTGGCTGCTATAGTCACTGTACACATCATTACTGCCTTGTTAAAGCAATAGTAAACCCATGCATTTAACAGGTTAAAAACCAGTCACATTTCCGGCACGTGCCGGGAATGTAACACTCCCATTGGTTGTGCTCTAAACCAAACTGTCAAACCATCCAATGGCTGGTGTCATAGCTGATCACATGTGCAGCATCATGGCAGTTGTAGATTAAACAGAGGCAAAGATGGCAGCTTCCTTGGCTGAAAATGATAGGAGGGTTTACTACCACTTTAAGTAAATATTTTAATGCTATATTAAATATAGCATTAAACAAATTAAAACCAATGACTGACACTTTCACTGATTTAGGATTTAGAGAGACTTAGAGTGGTGCACAGCAACTTTTCTCCTATTGACAAGCTAGTGATTGGTTGCTAGGCTGTCCGAACAACCGATCATCAGATTGTTAATAGAAAAAGTAAACTTTGGCAGCTCCTGGGGGGGGGGGGGGGGGGGGGGGGGGGGGGGGGGGGGGGGGGGGGGGGGGGGGGGGGGGGGGGGGGGGGGGGGGGGGGGG
>BLSH010142595.1:431793-447967 GCA_018402905.1 Glandirana rugosa | reverse complement strand
GGTTTCGTTCCCGACTCATTATAAAATTTAGACAATTTTTATTTTATTCGTAATAACTTACAAGTATCCAAAATTATACAAATAATGTTAATAAGATGTCTTTCCATTTATACCGAAACATACATATTCGATAAAATACGATTAAAGACAACACCAAAAGAAAAATGAATAACCCTAGGCTTATACTCGGGTCAATAACTTTTCCCAGTTTTTTGTGGTAAAATTAGGTGCCTCGGCTTATATTCGGGTCGGCTTATACTCGAGTATATACGGTATTTCTTTTTTGAATGTCAACATTACATATAAGTAAAAAGAAAACCACAACAGAAATTAGCATAAAATAGCTTATACATACAAAGCCATATTTACCTTTCTGTAGAATAATTGTAATAAACATATTAAAACCTATGAACATTCAATAATGCTTATTTTATTTTTAACAGATTTAAAATATTACTCAGCCCTTGCTTTGGCTTCCCGTGTTTTCATATTTATTGTTGGCACAGATAATCACTGCATTTACCAAGAAAAATGTATAACTCATATTGTCCATCATGTGAAAAAATTCTAGCTGAAACTATTAAGCAATGCCAAAGAAAAATAATTGTGTAATTATGTTGTTAATAAATGATTCAATTCTTGCTTATCTATTATGCAGCACAATATTTTACATACAAATATCACATATTGCTATGTGCATGGAGGTTGTATGGGTTTTTGCCAAGTGCTCCGGTATTTATCGCAATCAAAAACATTCCTTTAGATGACTTAGCTTCCACTTCAAGTGGCCTTTTTGTTTATTCATGTGACTATGTACAGTACTGTCTACCTGCTCAGTGCTTCGGTTTTTGACCCTAATGCCATTGTAGTGCACCAATCCAGCCCAACCCAGTTTATTGGTGACCTAGTGATCCTGGAACACACCTAAAGGCTGCTTACTGTCTTTCATATACAACAGAAAATATGCCAATGCTAGGACTGTTCCTATAACTTCCAATCAGATTCCAATCTCCTTTAGAAGTGTGAAGTGTGGGTGCAGAACACAGCTTTGAAGTGTTACTAAACCCAGGAGCCTGCCTTCACTATATCTGATCTCCCATAGTACACAGAACATGGAAATGCAATTATTTTAGTAAATATAAACTGCTTACTACCTTTTCTTTTTGACTCCTATCAGTGCCTGGTTAAAGCTTGTAGGAGGGGTTCTGAATGTACCGGCTGTCATATCAGGATGCAAGGGTCCTGACCCTCTGTCTGGACAGTGCTGATTGGCCCTGTGCTGATCACATGCACACTCCCAAGAAGAAAAAAACTCTCTAGCAATACATACAAAATTGAGCATGTGCAGCCTGACTCCATTCACTCTGTCTTATCCTGAGATGTTTTAGGGCAATGCAAGAATGGGAGGATCTGTGCATACAGAATCAAACTGCCTTTTTACACAATGCAGAGGAGAAACCCCTTAGGTTCCACGGCGAGTATAGCAAGCATGCTTTACTGCATATACAGCCTGATTTTACTGTTGTGGGTTTAGTAACAATTTAAGGTTACAAACAGTCCATAATATGGAGTTCAGAGACATGAAGATTAAGTGGGGGAGGGTCCAAAGATCTGACATCCCCAAAAAGTCCTCTTGCACGACCTGGTGACCCCCCAAGAGGGAAGGATCAGGGTAAGAGCCGTTTAACTGCATCTTGAGCCTTGATGATCCATCTACAAAGAATACAGATAATCACTTCTCCCAGTCTTGCTACCTACCCCCTCCTGGCTTCCCATCAAGCAATATATTTATCACCTTCTTCCCGTGCTGACCCTCTCCTAGCAGAGACAGGGCTGGCACTTATCCCCTGTGACTTCTAAAGTCACAGGTCATGCTCCATCTACAGTAGACAGCCAGGGGAACTACCACAGGCAACATCCATTGCTCTACTTTACAGTGCTAACTGTACTGAGCTGCATGTTGTGTTGTCCTGAGTGTTACAGGGTATATGGGGTGCTGAGGGTGTGTTATGGTCCTGAATCCAGGTGGATCTTTCACTAACTGCTAATGCCCACTTTTATTAAATGAATGCCCTTTACTGCAAAAAGTGAGCACTTCCTATCTTCCCAATGCAATACTTTCCCAGGTTTATATAAGTGTTATATTGCTGTAAATATAAGAAAAAAATTATATTAGCACTGCAGTCGTCATAGTAAAAATGTTCTGCTGTAAGGCTGGGATCTCATTAGTAATCCACTCAAATGATGGTAAGCCTCAGGTATACTGCCCTCTTCCAACTGGGGACATTTCTGTAGTGAACAATAAATAACTAAAAAGGAGGCGTAGAACCTTGTGCGATACCTTTAAAACCATTTATTAAAATAGGAAAGTGTCAAAAACATACTCACAAACGCCCATTGGCTGTAGAAATCAAGGTACATCACTGAAAAACATGCAAACACGCCGGCACATTTCAAGCTCTAGGGGAGGGAGTTTCTCCCTCAAAACATGTCATCTTGTTGGCCATATGAAGTTTCCTGCATCCAGGGTCAGCTACTGGGGTCAGCATTTCCCTTGATGACTATAGCTGATGGGCTTTTGTGAGTATGTTTTTTAATACCATTCTATTTTAATAAACAGGGTTTTAAAGGTAACACAGAAGGTTCAGTTATTCTTTTGTTACTTATTGCTGGTTACAGGAGGTGCTATATGTTTTTTTTTTTTTTTTGAGTGGATGAGCTTAACCATACCTATATAAAACTCTCCCACATTTTCCCTGATCTGCAACTGACCATGTGCACTTAGGGTGGCACTTATATTCATTTTCAGTTCCACATTTTGTTAAGAGAACCTTGCCTCCATATATGGGTCCTTACTCTCAAGACCCAATTTTGTATAAAACCATAGATGCATATACGTATTTCAACTGTGTAAATAGCTGTTTGCCTAGAGTCCTGCTATTAAACACTGCAGGATGAACGGCTGATTTTGTGATCTTGATTTTGCAGTGAAATGACTGATTTTGAACTAAAATTTCTCTAAAATTTTTCTCGTATTTCAATATGCAGCAAAAGTTGGCAAAATGAGCAAAAAAAATAAAAAGTTCCCCTTTTGCTTTTAGCTGTGACACACTGATGCTATATAACAATGGCTTTGTTGATTGCTATAAAAAGGTGACATGGCAAAGTTATGTCAATCTAATAACTTTGTTAACAAACAATGGTTAGTATAATTTTAGGGTTAGATTTTGCATTAGGGTAAGTGCTCGGGTATTGTTAGGGGTTTTTTTTTTGCACAATAACATGTTCAGTATAGTTGTAAAGAGTCCTAACCATCAGGAGCTGTTATAAGCTCAAGAAACCCTTTAAAACCATCAAAAACCACCTTGATTTTACCTTTCCCTTTGATTCCAATTCATCTTACTGAAGTGTTCCACATATTCAACCACCTGTTCCAATTTTTACTGAAATTTTGGATTAGCAAAAACATATGTGCCACTCCCCTAAAACTTACCATCCAGGGTGTTGGTATGGCCTTTCCTCATATATTGAGCTGATCATCATGCAGTAAATATGAGGCATTGAATATAAGGCCGGTCTACCGTGTCTGCTTTTGGCCACCAAAAATTGTAAGATTAATTTATAAAAGTCCCACTCTATAACCAAGTTGAATTAAAAGTTGATTTATCAGCATCTGATTTTGCTTGCACAAAAATAAGCAAAATTCCTAACTTCTTCTAACACACTTTTGTTTAATAATATATTCCATATAAATAAACACCCAGAAATCCAATTAAAGAATGAAATATTTAACATTTGCCTGGTGTCAAGTATAGGAAATACAGTTTATAAAATCCTATGTCAGCTTATTAGAAAGTTGAAAGGCGTTTAAATGTGTTCCTGCAGAGCTGAGATGGAAGAATTTAAAGTAAACAGTTTCAGGCTTCCTACACATTCTTTGGGTTCATAGAGTGATTGTAATGGCAAAGCTCAGTGAGAGGTAACAACAACATGGAACAATCCAAGGCTCATCTAGTGTGTATTTAAATGTGCTTAAGAGGTAAAGTATTGCTTTTATGCAGTATTCTGTTTTTTTATATACTTATTGCATTCAATTACTTGTTACATTTAGTCGCATATAAATTAAAGGATATTGTATGGGTAAAAATGCTTTTTCTTCCACTAACTAACCTCAACCTAACAGATGAAAGTAAAAGCAAGATTTATGTTAATGTTTTACAAAAAATAAAATATCACTAAGAACATTATTATATGCTTAATGGTGTCAGCTTTAGGTTGAATCTAGAATTTTTATTGCATTGCACCTACCACAATTCAAGGTAAGACAGTTGTCTCAGCTGGCGGAGGATAAAGATCTTTGTGCATATTGGGCCATTCAAACTAGTGAGCCACCGTATAGCTATGGGTCATGCCAGGTTTCATAGTGATATGTGATATGCAACAGTGATCCCTACCCCCACCTTTCCCCAAACCATAGATTTTGTTATGAAGGTTTTTGAGCATTTTGAAAGGCAAAATTCTGACACCCATTCCATTAAAGTTGAACCGTAGCCAGGCTACTATATATAAAATATATGCATTTTGTAACAAGCAGTAAATAAGCTTTAAAATAAGCTCTCACTGACCTTTGGAGTGACATCCATTGTGGAACAAATAATCCTCAAATTTCATAGTAAGTAAAGTTGTACAGGTTGGTTCTCAGCACTATTCTCTCTCCTCTCTTCCTGTGTGCCTGCTCTGTGTTCATTGATAACAAGAGGGGGGCTGAGCTACACAACATTAAATAAATATACAATTAAGAAGCGTCTTCTGCAAATTTTGAGGATAAATGACATACGTCGTTACATAGTTGGTAAGGCATTGGTCCATCTAGTTCAACCTGAGTGTGTGTGTGTGTGTGTCTACTGTTTTCCATATCCCTGTAGATAGATTGTGGTCGCTAAGAAACATTATCTATTTTTTAATTTACCTACAATTTCCTCTGACACCACCAACTGTGGATTAAAGTTCCATATCCTTACTGCCCTAACAGTAAGGAAACCCTTATGCAGTCTAGGATTCAACCACTAATTGTGTGACCACGTGTCTTTTTTATAGACCTAAGATTAAAAAGTTTCCACCCAATGCTGGAATCACCATTAAAGAATTTGTATATCGCTATATCATCCCCTCTTGGGTATCTCTTTTCCAATGAGAATACGTTTATTTGTAGGCATTCCTCATACCTGAGGTTCTCCCGCCCACTCATTAGCTTTGTTGCCCTTCTCTAGACTCTCTTGCAGAACACTGATGACCAGAACAGGGTGACGTACCCAAGATGTGGCAGAATTATAATTTTATCTCTTGAGTAAATACTCTTTTTAATGCATGCTAGTAGTCTGTTGGCTTTGCTTGCTGCAGCTCAGCATTGCCTGGCATCTACTAGGACCTATAGAGGACCGAGGGCTTTTCTCTCTCAGAAAATAGGTGCGGGAACTCAACCACGGCCCTCCATAACACCCTTCCCCCCACACACACACCCTCCTAACCACATCAAATGGTGTGGTCATTTTTTGCTTACAGTGGAAGGGTCTTAAAGGTGCATTAAATATCAGCCAGCTCTAGTACCTCCCCACACACTGTAGGTGGCTCTGCCTCTATCACTTGCAGGGAGATCATCCAGTAGGGGTTTTTAAATCTGCACTGAACCCTAGGCACCTTCATTTCCCTTGTCCCCATCCTGCACTCTGTGGGAGCCACTCAGCAGTTCAGATCTGTGGGAGCTGTTGGGAGATAAGCTATCACTGATAAACACAGAAGCTGGACTTCTGTGTTTACAAGTGATAGTGGTGAGAAAGGAGCAGAAGGCCCGAGCCAGAGGTGGTGGAACTTCCACCAAGTTCCAGTTGAAAAAAATTCCTGAGAGGACCCATAGATCCTTTTCCATCCTTGATTCCCCCAGAGGTTCTTCCACTAATGTGTAACATGCATGCATATTTTTAGCTCCCAAGTGCATTATTTTGAAGTTATTTCCCTGCTTAGTTTTGGTATTGTCAGCAAACACTTAGATTTAAAGTGTTTGTTAAGCCACTTGTATAAAAATTCACATCCGCTCTGTATTATAACAAGAAGTTGCCCTGTGTCTGTGTTATAACATATATATACTTCTCTGTATAGATAACACACCTTCTTACTAGGATCAGTTGTTGTTTTTCAACTTTTCTCTCTCAGCTCAGAGTTCCTGAGGGTGGGGCTGAGCACTGCTGCTGACGTCAGCTGGAGAGACAGAGCCGTGCTGTGTTATCTATGAAATAAGAATATTTCTGATATAACACTGACACAGGGAACTTATTCTTCCAATACAGAGGGAATAGGAGCGTTTAAAGTTAATTATGAGAGCAGAGAGGAGAAGCTATGAGAGGAAGAGGGAGGGGGAGGGTGGGGGAGTTGAACACAGGCACACAGGAGATAGGAGAGCTGGGAGTGACATAGCCTGCATAGACCACAGGGCTCTCAAGATAAGCTATATACAGGGGGAGTCAGAACATGGGGGGGAAGTCATGACCTGGCATTATCACACAGGTATTTTAGGGGATACAGAGGTATCATTTAAAAAGCAAAAGCACCATGCTGCTAATTGCACATTAAAGAGACAAGAGCAGCATTTTTTTGGGGGGGTTAACAAACGCTTTAACTATTTATTGCAATCAGAAATGGTCCAACAGAATTGTTCCCAAGACAAAGCTCTGGGGTATCCCACTCACAACGATACAGAAAATATGCCATTATTCACCCCCCTCTGGATGAGCTCCTGCAACCATTTTTCTGTCCAGGTACATATGATTTCATCAATGCCAAAATTTTTGTAAATTAATCGTTTGTAAGTGGAGTTGAGCGGACACCTGGATGTTCCGGTTCGGCGGGTTCGGCCGAACTTCGCGAAAAAGTTTGGGTTCGGTACCAAACTTGACCCGAACTTGACCCCGGACCCCGAACCCCATTGAAGTCAATGGGGACCCAAACTTTTCAGCACAAAAATGGCTGTAAAAAAGTCCTGGAAAGTGCTAGAGGGCTGCAAAAGGAAGTAAAATTGGTGAAAGAGTTAGACAAGTGCCCTACTAAAAAATGGGGATAGGGAAAATAACTTAAAATCAAATAAAAAAATAAAAATGGGAAGGGGGGTGGATGTGGAGTAGGAGCCTAGAGGTTGACTAGGCCGTGACCGTGGCAGTGTAGGTGGAAGTGGCAGTGGCAGTGGTGGAGGAGGAGGAGGTAGCCAACACTTTTTGTTGTTTGTTTGGTTTTTTTTTCTAATTGGGGTAGCCCCCAAAATATTGAGGCATATTCAAAAAAACAAATATACCAATGGCTGTGTGAGGCCAGTCTAAATGTCTATTCTTCAGGACTTCTTACAGGAGCAGCAGGAACCTCTCCCTATAGAACTAGGAGACAATTTTAGAACAATAATCTGTCCCTTACAGCACCAGCAGGAACCTCTCCCTATAGAACTAGGAAATGATTATAGAACAATAATCTGTCCCTTACAGCAACAGCGGGAACCTGACCCTATAGCAGTAGGCGATGATTTTAGAACAATAATCTGTCCCTTACAGCAACAGAAGGAACCTGACCCTATACCAGTAGGTGGTGATTTTAGAACAATAATCTATCCCTTACAGCAACAGCAGGAACCTGACCCTATAGCAGTAGGAGATGATTATAGAACAATAATCTGCCCCTTACAGCAACAGCAGGAACCTGACCCTATAGCAGTAAGCAATGATTTTAGAACAATAATCTGTCCCTTACAGGAGCAGCAGGAACCTCTCCCTATAGAACTAGGACACGATTTTAGAACAATAATCTGTCCCTTACAGCACCAGCAGGAACCTCTCCCTATAGAACTAGGAGATGATAATAGAACAATAATCTGTCCCTTACAGCAACAGCAGGAACCTCTCCCTATAGCACTAGGAGATGATTTTAGAACAATAATCTGTCCCTTACAGCAACAGCAGGAACCTGACCCTATAGAACTAGGAGATGATTTTAGAACAATAATCTGTCCCTCAAAGCAGTAGACTCTACCTAGTCCAGTATCAGATTGTTCTGTAATGCAGGATGAGATGTTATTAGATCTGCAATCTGTCCCTAAAAGCAGCAGTAGTAAACTCTACCTAGTCCAGAATCAGATCGTTCTGTAATGCAGGATGAGATCTGCAATCTGTCCCTCAAAGCAGTAGTAGTAGTAATCTCTACCTAGTCCAGAATCAGATAGTTCTGTAATGCAGGATGAGATGTTATTATATCTGCAATTTGTCCCTCACAGCGCCGGCAGCATCCTCTCCCTACACTATCCTGAGAGCATGTGACATGCAGCACTACATGACTCCAGCTTATACAGAGGCTGGGTCATATGATGCACTGGCCAATCACAGCCATGCCATTAGTAGGCATGGCTGTGATGGCTTCTAAGGGCAAACCAGTGAAACGCTTGTTAATTGGCTGCCCTGCAGCTATTCAACAGGCGGGATAAAATACCAGAACACAAACTTTTTTTTCAAATGTCTGGGTTCAGGTCCGGGTCATGGACACCCCAAAGTTCAGTACGGACCCGAACTTTACAGTTCGGGTTCACTCAACTCTATTTGTAAGTATTGTATTATATGCCTTAGCGAAATCTAGATACACTACTGTACATCCATAGGCCTTTCTCTATCCAAATTACAGCTCACTTCTTCATGGAATCCCCATTAAATGTGAAAAGGTTGGTCTTGCAAGAATGGTTCTTCATAAAACCATATTGATTGTTACTATTACTAATGATACGATTTTCAGCATCAAATTCTTGGATACTGTCCCTTATCATTCATATATGTACAGTACATCTTTGACCTTTTTTTAATATTGGCATCACATTTGCTTTTTGCCAATCTGCTAATACCATTCCAGTCAGTAAGTTGCACTTTAAAAGTAGGAACAATGGTCTTGCTATAACAAGGTTAAATTGTCTGAGAACCCTTGGGCGGTAACCATCCAGTCCTGGTGATTTATTCACATCAAAGCAGAACATTGCATCTGCAATCAAAAACACTATTTAATTCATTTTTAATATCCAAAGCAAACTCACCCATCCATCCATGTCTCTATGCTATATTTTGCTGAGAAATACATTTTAAAAACACCTGCCTGCATTTCCAGCCCTGGTCATCTTGAGTAAGGGCAAATGATTCTTGTAACATTTACTTCCTGGAATCAGTCTGCCCCAGCTTAGGCATGCAGGCATGAGGGTGTGCTTAGCTGAGAAAACCCCTCCCCTCCTGAAGACTCCTAGGATGTATGACATTGTTTGCCTAGGCCTGGAAACCAGGAAGTAACTGAAGAAATGTAAAAAATAGTTTATAACAAGTAAACGTGGTACACTTTCCTATAAAAAATAAATGGTTGGGTGTCTTCTTGGATCTAGTGAAGGACGATTTAGCCAAGATTAATTGAAATGAGACTGTACCAAATGATAACCTTAGCCCTGAGGAACGACTCGCCCTGGATGAGCTAAAAAGATGCTCTAATTTGATAATTAAGAAAAGTGATAAAGGGGGTAATGTCGTTTTATTGACTTCGAACTACGATGAAGGTGAAATACGGAGACAACTGGGGGATCATCATACATATGAGAAACTTACCCACAATCCTTTTCCAGAATTGATCAATGAACTCAATTTAAAGCTACTGTTTGCGCAAGAAGCCAGCCTCATTACGAAAAAAGAACATGAATTTCTTAAGGTCACTGAATTTAATACACCCACAATTTATATTATCCCAAAGGTCCATAAATCCCTGGAGAAGCCAACAGGGAGGTCTATTATCTCGGCGACTAAGGGACCATTGGAAACAATTGGGAAATATCTAGACAGGATGCTGAAGGAAATGGTAACTGATCTGGCATCCTATGTACAAGACACAAGGGATGTGTTGATTAAGATCCAAGACGTCCGGGTCCCTCTGGGTACTCTACTCATAGGGATTGATGTCGAATCCCTTTACACGTCTATTCCCCATGAGTGGGGTCTAGCAGCAGTTACTCACTTTCTAGAGAAACACTATCCACAAATGGGAAGGCAAAATGAATTTATTGTGGAACTGCTATATTTTGCCCTTCATTATAACTATTTCCAATTCTTGGGCACCTATTACAGACAGATTTGCGGCACCTCTATGGGGGCTCCGTGGGCACCCACCTACGCATGCCTTCATTTAGGGCTTTGGGAAGAGGAGGTTGTGTTTTCATCTGAGATGTATCTTGGCCAGGTGGCTCTCTGGCTAAGATACATCGATGATGTACTGGTCCTGTGGCGAGGGTCTACGGAGGAATTGGAATACTTCATGAAAGATTTAAACAAAAACAACAGAAATATCCATCTCACCTTTAATTATGATCTTGAGCAAATCACTTTCCTGGATATCCCTGTACAAATTAAAGAGGGACCGCTACAAACAAGAACACATCGTAAGCCAACAGCAGCTAATAGACTGCTAGAAGCCACAAGCCATCACCCGAGAGCCCTGGTTAAGGGCATTCCAACAGGCCAATTTTTAAGGATTCGTCAAAATTGCACAGAAGACTCATATTTTCGAACAGAAGCAAAACAGATGTACAAACGGTTTAGAGACCGGAGATGCCCTCATAGATGCCTGAGGAGTTCTATGAAACATGCATCTAGCAAGAGAAGAGATTAATTACTACTAAGAAGTAACAAATCAAATAAGAAGTCTTCATCGGAATTGTTACGCATAATTACCCCATTCGGGCATCAATGAGAAAAGGTGCGTAGAATACTTGAAACGTATTGGCACATAATAACTCGTGCCCCAGGTTTGGAAAAAATAGTAGGACCCAGACCAGCCCTAACAGCTAAAAGGGCGAGCAATCTTGCGGATGAACTAGTGAGGTCTGAGTTCACCAAAGTTCCTCCACGAACTTGGTTAACCAATCTCCCACCATTGAAGGGAATGTTTCCATGTGGCAGATGCCAAATTTGTCCTTTTGTTGACAAAACCAATACATTCAGGGATACTAGAAACAAAAAAATTCAGAATTTTATTAATTACAATACCACTCAAGTTCTGTACATGATTGAATGTCCATGTAAAAAAATTTATGTTGGCAAGACCAAACGGGAGCTGAAAATTAGAATCGGAGAACACCTATCTAGTATCCGTGCACCAAAGCCTAAGACGCCATTAGCTGAACATTTTTCACAATATCACAATGGCAGACCCAAAGGATTGCGAGTGAAGGCCTTTTATGCCCTGAAATTACCCGATAGGAGAGGCGACTATGATATCATTCTACAACAAAAAGAAAAGGAGTGGATCTATCGCCTAGGCACCCTCATCCCTGAATGCCTCAATACTGAATTGAATTTACAAGTCTTTCTTAAGAATTAGCCGCATAACAATCACCCCATTTTGGGTATTTTTATCCTCTTTAGATACAGGGACTTATCACATAATATTGTCTCTTTGTTACTAATATACTGATCATACATTGATTTTGAGCACGCTGTTCCAAGTTTCCACCAATGTCGCCTAAAAAATATGTGTAAGCCATCTTGAGTTAAGAATGATCTATTTATTTCTGGTATTTTCAGTTATTTAATATATTGGGAGTAATTCCTTTGTTTCACCACCAGAGGGCAATCACCTGCAGTGTATCTACTTGAGCATAACACATGACCCCACTGGGTTAATTGTCCTTTGGGAAAAGTGATGTCACTTAGGAATTTCATCAATGTTATATTGACTATAAATAGAGAATCTCTTCATTGGCATCCTTACCCTGATGAAACCAGCGCCCCCTGCTGGTGAAATGCGTCGGTAGCAGCCTGCATCCTGCTGCTACCACCCCACTCATCTTTGGTTGACTTTGTCCCACTCCAGCTGCCCCGGACCTGTCCTATAGGAAGTGACAGGACATCACTTCCTCCGCTCATCAAACATAGCCGTGTACCTCACAGCGGCTATCTGACCCTTCGTTCACAATAGAAGGCTCTACTGAATGAAGGCCTCCTTGAATGATGGCCCTTCGGTAAGAAGATCACCGAACAAAGGTTCCTCGGCAAGCACTTCCGCATCAGTTCACAGCAAAAGAGACAGCCGGTTCTTTTTGATGTTGGAACCCGCCCGAATGTCCGGATCCACTGACCTTTTGCAGGTTGCCAATATGACCAGTATCTTGTGCTACAACTGTGAGTACTCTGACATAATTCAATGAACGGATGGCACGCTTCATTTACTTTCATATATACATTCAGGACCAACATCCGGTCTGACTTTCTACACCCATTCATTTTGTTTAGTACTCACATGATGTCATTAGTACCATAAGCAACTTAATTCATGATTGCTTGTAGCCCAGATCTTTTGGTGGATTGATGGTACTACCCCCATGCATTATTTGAATACACATGATCTGATCCTAGATCTATCCCATTGGGAGGTTCTCTTCCCTCCCCACTCATGATATCAATATCAGACTGCATTGCCTGATCAGTAGCTTCCAGAATATGTTATGTACACTTGAGGAACTTCATTGATCGGAATCAGACCTTAGTATTGGGGTCTACTTTATACTGAAATCCTTGAATTATACTTGCCCATTAACTGGGGAATCTGCACTGTTGGATCCAGGATTATATTTCGGACTCTTGAATAGAAATTCATTTTGTTCTAGTGCACCTGCAACAGGAAAATGTGTACTTTAAATGCCTACTGCTGGAGTGTGGTTAATCTTAGATGTACACTATAAGGGCAATACATGATCTGGATGTCCCCGGTACTGACAGACAGCCGTCTACGGCGTGCCACCTGAGTGGTTTCCCAGAACACATCTTCAAGCCCTGTACTAGCACATTATACTAGCACATATTGTTCCATGATGTTGTTGGGGTGGATGTAGTAGGTGCTTTTAATGACAACGTTGTCAATTTTAATGTTTTCATGTCCTCACATTTACCGCTGTCTGTAGCTTGGATTAATTATTTTGTAATAAAGCTCTCGCATTTGTTATACTGCCGTTTCTCCCATGTTTTTGAACTGCTTTAGGGTTGTCTCTATCAACCCATTCCCAGTGGTTTTGTGCATTATTCAGTTCTTTGTGGTGAGATCCACCTCAACCGAGGTGAGTCAGTACCCTGTGCATGCCCCAGCCTGTTGGCATCTAGGGCGTTTTGACCCATATTCCTTCTTTTTTCCCCCCTCCCCAATTTTGTCACTTTCCTATGTATTTGCTAATGCTAGCAGCATAAGGATTAAGAATAGTTAATGTTGATTGATAGAATGAAGTTCCACTTTAAGTTTTTTGAACACTGGTCTCTGTAAGGGCTCGTTTACACTGGCTGCAAAACAGGGCGTCAGACAGGCGTTGTTAACGCTCCCTTAACGTCAGTCAAAGCCCATGTCACTAAATAAAATGGTTAGCGTACAGTCCTGTTTACACCTTGTGTTGGCTTGGCTGGGCTTCAGCTTTGTGTCAAAAATAATACCCCATGTATCTTTAGCCAGGCTTCAAAGCCTCCCCAATGCCTCCATAGAAGTCTATGACAAAGCCCGTTTGAAGCCCGTTTGAAGCTCGCTTGAAGCACCTGCGGCTTTTCAGGGGCTGTAATACAGCTTTAGCTTCACTTTGTTTTGGAAAAATTGCAGGTGTGAGATATCAACAAACACACAGGATGTTTACCAAGCTTCAGCAAGGCTTTAAAAGTGCATCACTGAAGCCTTGTTGACACCTTGTTGAAGCCTCACTACAGCCTGTTCGAAGCAACGGCCCAAAATTGGGTCCAATTTTGACATTTTCACTTAGGGGTGTATTCACTTTTGTTGCCAGCGGTTTAGACATTAATGGCTGTGTGTTGAGGTATTTTGAGGGGACAGCAAATTTACATTGTTATACAAGCTGTACATTCACTACTTTACATTGTAGCAAAGTGTAATTTCTTCAATGTTGTCACATGAAAAGATATGATAAAATACTTACAAAAATATGAGGGGTGTACTCACTTTTGTGAGATACTGTACCAAGAATGCTGGACAGTTCCCTGGACAATTCCTTGAATTATCCTGTCTTGAACTTTGTTTGTATTGAACTCTGAACTCTTTGCTCCTCCCATGAACTTCCTGATTTAAGCCATGTCTATGTACTTCCTGATAGATTATTGTGCTCTCTCGAGCCAGTATCTTGCTCCTGTCTTCCCTTCTGCTGTCCATATCCTTCTACCACTCATTATCGACCCTTGGCTTCTTCCCCAACTACGCTTCTGCCTGATCCAAGCCTGCAACTACTTGTTATCAACCTTTAGTTTGTTTACTGACTACGCTCCTGTTTGATCCTTACCTGTTTATCCCCTATGGGATCCCGGCTTGCTCACCTCCTGGTGGAGCAATCCCGAGGACCGCGACTTGGTACTAACACACAGCAAAATCCATCTCCACCATCAAAAGCTCTAGTGAAAATCGGTTAGTACTTAGACTCTGCACCTCAGATGAGCCCGCATCATTCACCAGGGTGACTCCCTGTGTACCTAGAGCAGGTCCTAAAGAGACTTTGCTAATTCAGTGTCCTCTCTGGTAAGATAAACTAACTTGTCTGTGTTCCTTCTGAAAATTCCCATTCCATTGAAACTCAAGACACTTTACTCTAATTCAGAAACATTTCTAGGTATGGGAGAACATGTTACCTCCCCCATGTAACAGTGCTCAGGCCCAAGAAACTGATCAGTGATCACTCACCCTAAACATTGTCATGTGTGTATGTGTGTGTGTGTGTGTGTGTGTGTGTGTGTGTGTGTGTGTGTGTGTACACTTCTACAATATATTTATCATCGGAATAACAAATTCATTCCTAACAATAAAGGGAAAATCCCAGAAAAAAACTTTCAAATTCTCAATATGGATAAGTTCATGTGATCAGGAAATTATAGAAAAATCATGCTGCTTATTTTATAAGAACAGCAACAACAACAAAAGTATGCATTGGAGAAATGCCAGGACACAGCATTTGTTGTTTTCTCAATTTTGCTAATGTTCAGTGCCAGCCTGATTTTCATTTAATTATCTTTCTTATGTTGTTACAAACTAACACACATTTTGCATGCAAGAGAAACATCTGGTCCACATTTCAAGCTGAGGCCGGTATGCTGAATGCACACACAGTATAGGCACAATGCATTGAACACTGTCTGGTGGTACCCTTGAATAATAAAAGTTTTTCCCAGGCAATACAAGTAAGGCTACATTTCTTGCAGCATAACTATTACGGGTTTGGTTAATTGATTTTTATAATGTATATAAAAATGTAAAAATATATAAAATTTAAATAGTTTCTCTCGCTCCCCCAATTAAGAAATAAAAATAATTTAGCAAAGCTGATATGGATGCATAGCTAACATCTTAGAAGGAGAAAAGAGTCCCTCCTATTGGTTCAAAAGGAGAACATGAACCATTTAAAGGATAAGTTCACCTTTAAAAAAGATAAATAAATGCTTATCTTTTTGCAGGAATCTTAGGGACTTCACTTAGCAAAATATTCAAGCTCAAAAGTGTAAATGAGCCCTAAGAGGCACAAATACTCTCCACTATTATCCAGAAGCCAGTCTCAGGTTGTAACTAAACTACACATATAAAGGTAAACACAAAAATTATGTTTAAAAAAGGTAGCTGTTTAACAGCGGCAGCTGGTGCATAATTTTCTGGGGGGGGGGGGGCGGCGGCCCACGGCCCCCCCCCAGCCAGCCAGCCAGCCACCCCACCCTTTCCCCAGCCAGCCAACTACCCCCCACCCCCGTCGCTCGATCGATCACCACTCCGCCCACCTGTCAGGCTCCCTGCCAGCCCTGCACTTACCTCCATCAAGGCCTGCATCTCCTCCCGAGTCCTGGCGGTTGTTTCTCCTCCCAGCCAATCAGAACTTAGGACTCCCGGCAAATTGAGTCTCAGGACCCACTTCTTAATTGGCCGGGAGGAGAAGCAGGAGGACAATTTTGAATATTAATTCGCTATTTTCACACAACTGGGTGGTCTTAGGGCACAGTGCTCTGCACTCCGAGCCCACCCTTTTTTAAGCCAATTAGAGCGTCCTACTCTCGCTGCCCCCACCCCCCATCAACCGACCGACCCCTTTCCCACCCCACCGACCGAC
>BLSH010142595.1:394561-408901 GCA_018402905.1 Glandirana rugosa | reverse complement strand
ACTTCGGTGGTCAAATAAAACAATTTGGACAGACTGGTCATATTTATTTGTGTCGTCGGTCTCGATTCCGTCCTGTTATAGGGACGATGGCCGATACACTCTACTTCGTTAGACACAGACACACACACACACAGACGAAGTTGTGTCCAGCTAGCTTACGTAATACGTTTTCTCGACCTTTGACGCGAATAATCGCGTCCGTTTAATATTACGTATGTTCCATAATATTAAAGGGATTGTCTTCTACCGCCCGGTCTTAACATCCTCGAATGTCTTTAAAGGTAGTGTAACCTGGCTTCCCTCCTTAGCAAGGCCTAGTCCTGACACACACAGACACAGATTGCTTCATCTCACATAGCCGGTAGCAGGGATATTGTCCTGCCTTAGCTCTGGCTGCTGTGTTTATTTATACTGGTCAGACAGGTTTAACAAAATAAACTGGTGGCTTCACAATCAGCCAATCAGCCTCCAAGGCACAGTCACATGACATGAGCTCAAATACAAATATAACCAATCAATGACACACTTGATTACATTCAAACTATACAATAGGAAAGGCATGCATGTATGGGGGGGGGAGCTGACTGGCAGGGAAGCCATGTGCTTTCCTCACAAAGGCCACACAACAATCACCCCAGATATGCACTAACCTGCCAGTTACAATGAACCTCTATCTAATACAGCTCTATAAAACTATATCACATAGAGATTATGCTACTGTTCCATTAAAGGGTAAATTACAACACAAAGGAATATAGCTGTAGATTTCTGTCACATTGATCAGATGCCACAGAAAGCCTACAGATCATTATCCTTACATAAAAGGCAATACTAATTCCATAACGCAAGTAAACTGCCGCCAAGCAGATCGATCTGTACAGAAGACAGGGGCCCCCTGATTGACAGTAATACACCCGCGCCACAGAACGTGCATTGCACCTCAAAGATCCAGACCAGCGTTTGCACCAGCAATAACCGCTCAGGGCGCCTGCTGGCCGGGATGATCGGGCGGTAGCGTATAATTATCAATTGATGGAAGATATCCATTGTATGTGGCCTTTCCTCAGTATCGGTTAAAGCCATATTCGCTGTACACAGCGAATACCGGTAAACCAACACTGGGAGACACTGTGACAATACATAATACACATCCTAAATTTCTACAACAGTCCTATGACGTCCGCCCGGGTCTACAGAGTGTTCCTGCTAACGTAATTTTACTATGGCTTGGTAAGGAAGGGGTTAATCTGGTAAAGGATTTGTATTTTTGTGGCACACAGACAGCAATAAAAACCTTACAAGAGTTTTAATCCCTCTCTACTTTATTCAAAATTAAAAAACAAAAATAAATTGGCTATAGATAAACTTTAACATTTTCATAAATATTGCCAAGAAATGTACATATTTTTCGGGTAATTTATTAATTGCAAAGATCACACAAAACCAATAGCAAATACAGTATTTCGATTGGTTTTAACCATTTTGATTCTAGTTTAAAGGCAGCGGGTCCTTTGTGACAGGTTGCTTTGGCTTACTGAACTTTTTAGATAAAAAGACCATTTGGGGTAATTGAGATAAGTGACAAGTATTGAGGATACTTATTCACCTCTGGAAGACATTCAAAAGTGGAAAGTGTTTTTCATTCAAACTAATCAGTTTCTTTATCCCAAATGTAAAGGAAACGAAAAGTTCCGACAGCCGCACTCCAATTGATGCTTTATTGTCGCATGTATGTACATGTACAGGTACAGTCAAATCCCAACAGAGACAAACACCAGGTAGCAGCTAACGCTTTTCACGTCCAAGATTTACGCTTACTTATAGATGAAGAAATGGATGTCATTCTGCCGTTTAAATAGAGGTCAAATACGCCCACATGGAACAACTGTAGACTAATTAGTCTAATTAAGATAGGCTGAAAAAGACTGGCCAAAAAATGACTGGCCAAAAAATCCAAATGGCAGACACGGCATCCAAAACAATGTAACACAACACACTTGTTGATCAAATACTGTACAATAAAAGTACAACATTTACAAGGTAAGTGAGGAGCTAACACAATGTGAACGTATATATAATGTAGCGGTGCATGTTCATATACAAAAAAGTTTTATATAACAATATATGCATCCCAGAAACATTAATATAGCAACTTAAAACATACAAATAAAAATATACATTAAAACCATATGAAACAAGAAGAAAGAAAAGAAGGGGGGGGGGGGAGAGATAATAATGAACATACCCTCCTGCGTTGCAATGAACCTCCTCTCCCACAGTTCCTAATAACATATTCTATTAATAACAATGTTACATTGAAACGTATCTCCGGACATAGTTCTATAAGATAGAGCTAGCTGTTTAGTAATAAATACACTTTTTATATGCATGAACTATGGACTAAGGGGAGCCAAAACTGTATCCCCCAAGCCCATGTCACAACGTGAAATTTAGCGTCTAACGAGTGTGCACCATCAAAGAGAAATAAAATCCAGGAAATGCATAAAACTATTTCTAGTCGGACAGGCGATAAGGAGATTACGGATAAATGCATCATATCTGATAAAGGTTAAAGCATATCAATCATCAAAATACCAAAGTATCAAAATAGGATGCAAATGTGGGATGCTAAAGAAGAGAAAGAAAAGAAAGAAGAAAAGAAAAAGAAGAAAAGAAAAAATAAAGAAGAAAAAGAAGAAAAGAAAAAGAAGAAGAAGAAAGAGAAGAAGAGGAAGGGGAGAAGAAGAAAAAAAGGAAGAAGAAAGAAAAAAGGGAAAAAGGAAGGAAAGAAAGAAGGAAAAAAAAAAGAAAGAAGGAGGGACAAAGAGGAACACGGATTAGTCATAGAAATGGGAAACATCCCACTCAAAATTCATACCAGTCGGCATCCGAGTGCCTAAATGATAGATCCAGTATACCTCCCTTCGGCAAAGAATGCCGAATTTGTCCCCCCCCCCCTCTCTTGGGAGTAACCACCTTTTCGATTCCCTATATAGTTAAACTAGAGCTATCCTTATCATGATATTGATTCCAATGACGAGCTACATTAGTGGCATGATTCTTGTCAATATCCCTGAGATGATTATAAAGGCGGTCCCTAAGTCTCCGGGTAGTTCGTCCAATGTACTGTATGTTGCATATTGTGCATGTGATAACATATATCAAAAACTTGGTGTTACAGTTAATGAAAGATGAAATGCTGAACGACCTACCCGAGACTGCAGAGACCACCCGATCTCCTCTCTTAATGAATGAACAGTAGTTGCAAGTGTTAGCCCCACATCTAAATGTGCCTTTAAACCGATGCCAATGCTGACTGGTTTTCTGGCTAGTAAATAGACTGGGAGAAAGGCGTCTCTCTTTCTTTATCCCAAACGTATCACTGAATAGTGAATTCTTGATTGGTTGATTTGGGTTACCGCACATTTAATTTTTTCCGGTTTTCTTTATTGAATAAAAATATTTCCTGTTATAAAAGCGAACATAATAAAGGTATCTCTGATCTGATACATGAAGCTGAAGGATATTGGTAAGATTTTGCTGAATATTATCAGACATGCTTTTACAAAGATATAGTGAAACCCAGACAACTCAATTATGTATTTAGAGAAAATATTGTGGAAGTATCACGTTTTCTGTTTTGCTGTTTGGCTATGTGTAATAGTACTTAAAAATATCTTACTTTACTCTGAAAGCTTCCTAGAGATAAGTGGAATTTGTTTTTCTCCGAGATACATTTCTGGTTCACAGACCAGTCATTTCTTTTTTCGTCTAGGGCTGAAAATTCTGGAATAGCAGTAAATTAAAATCTACAACATTCATAAGAAAAAAAAAAAGTCTGCCTGACATTTATAGTCTATAAACTCATTATATCAGCAGCCTAAAATGGAAAATTTAATGAATAGCATAGAAGGAATGCATAACTAACTTTAACCACTTAAGGACAGGAAGATTTTCCCCCTTAATGACCAGGCCATTTTTTGCGATACAGCACTGCGTCTTTTTTCCCACAAATAGAGCTTTTTTTGGTGCTGTTTGATCACCTCTGCAGTTTTTATTTTTTGCGCTATAAACAAAAAAAGACTAACAATTTTAAAAAAAAAACACAATATTTTTTACTATTTGCTATAATAAATATCCCAAAAAAAAAAAAAAAAAACAAATTTCTTCATCAGTTTAGGCCAATATGTATTCTTCTACATCTTTTTGTTAAAAAAAAATCGAAATAAGCATATTTTGATTGGTTTGTGCAAAAGTTATAGTGTCTACAAAATAGGGGATAGATTTATAGTATTTTTATTATTTATTTTTTTTACTAGTAATGGCGGTGATTAGCGATTTTTGTTGGTACTGCGACATTGTGGCGGACAGATCGGACACTTTTGACACTTTTTTGCGACCATTGACATGTATACAGCGATCAGTGCTATAAAAATGCACTGATTACTGTATGAATGTCACTGGCAGGGAATGGGTTAACACTAGGGGCAATCAAGGGGTTAAATGTGTTCCCTGGGAGGTGTTTCTAACTGTGGGGCAGTGTACTGACTAGAGGAGGAGAGAGATCGATTCCAAATGACTAGGAACAGACGATTACGCTCTACTCCCCTGACAGAATGGGGATCTGTCTGTTTAGATTGACAGATCCCAGTTCTGGCTCTGTTTGGAGCGATCGTAGGTGGCCAGCGGACATTGCAGCCGCCAGCCACGCACATCAGCTCGCCCGCGCCTGCTATATCTTTTTAAAGGGCCGACGTAGAGCTACGACGATTAGCGAGAACGAGTCAACCTGTCACAGTATAATGACGGTGGCTGGTCAGCAAGTGGTTAAAAGTACTAAGCAATTATTGTAAATCTGCACGTCACATGTAGACACACAGGTGTACTTTACAGGCCACATTAGTTAAAGCAGAGTTTCTCAAACTTTTTTCAGTCAAGGCACCCTTTAAAATCATGGACAGTTTTGAGGCACCCTACAAAATTATGGACAGTGTTGAGGTGACCCATTCTAAAATGTAAAAACTATTTGTATTTTACATGATGCAGCAACACCAATACACACAGCACACCCAATGTTAAAGGTGATTTATTTATTATTTATTAATAAGAAAAATGTATTCTTCCGAAGCAAATACACTTTTGCAAACTGGTACTGACTAGTATTCCAATGTTTATCTTCTCCCTCGGTGTTTCTCCATCACTTAGCTAATCCCAAAAGCTGATGGAGAGAGGCAAGGGAGGACCTAACAAGTATAAGCAACTGACATCCTCCTTATCAACTGATGATGACATTGGTCATTATGCGGTTGGCAGCTAGAAGGTTGTAATCATGCACAATGAAAACCTGTGGTTTTGTGTAACTAAAAGGTAGGTTTCATCCACCCTCCGGATTGTATACAATTTTGGGACAATTTTTAGGCATTTTGCCAAGGCACTCCTGAAGAAACCTTAACCTCCCTGGCGGTATGATTATGTCAGATTTTTGGTGCTGAAAGTGGTACAATTATTTTGCATGGAAATTTGGCGTTTTATATTGTAGACCTGTAATTCTTAGGAATAACTCACTTAAATCTGTCCAAACAAGAGTCTAGTAGACATCCCGAGTATGATAAAGTTTGAAACAAGAAATCATAAATTATAATATAATAAATAACTATAAATAATTATCAAAAATAATAATATAATAGTAATAAAATGTATTAAATAATATAATTAAATCAAAAATACTGAAATTTGCTCAGTTGCAGAATTGTCGCTGTCGTCACTTTCAGTGTCTGATGATAAATTTCCTCAAAAATCAGTATCACTCAATTATGCAAATGATTCTTATTTACTATCGCTGTTTTCTAGCTGATCAAAAAATGCTTTTGACGTAAAGGGACACTTTTTGGTTGCCATGGACATTCTCAAGTTTCCAGGCAGAAAGAATGGCATTTATAATATAAAAGTGCATGCAGGGCACTGGGCAAACCACTAGGGACAAAGGGGATGTGAAATGATTTGATACAGTAATGTAATCTTACAGATTACAGTGTACTGTATGTTTACTATGTGTTTCACTTTTTGAATCTTCTGCCAGGCTCCGCCCCTGTGTAATGCGACGCTCATAGGGAACGGAGCCCGACACACAGAGGCATCGGGCGGAGGACACAGCCCTCAGACACAGCAGGGGGACATCGCTGGATCCAGGGGACAAGGTGAGTAACGCTGCCTGGATCCAGTGATGCGATCCCGAGTGTGGCTCGGGGTTACCGCTCTTGGTACAGAAAATTCACCCTGAGCCACACTTGGGAATACCGCCAGGGAGGTTAAGGCACCCCAGTGTGCCTGGGCACCCTGGTTGAAAAAGGCTGAGTTAAAGTCTAACTCCAGCCAAGTTGTATACTTTAGTTTTATAGTGAAGAACAGCTAAAATTTATAACAGGTCTATATTTTTTTCTTGGACCCCACTGGGGAGATTTTCTTCCACTTTCTGTCTCTGTGACGCTTATACAAAGCATGGGGAGGTAGGGCCATTATCATGATAGGGAGGTGCAGACCACAACAAAAATATTGTTTTATGATTGGGTTACATTAAAGTGGAACTTTAGTCAAAACATTAGGTGTTACAAGATCACTTCAGGCTGGCTCCTGTTGCAAGTATATAAACTTGAAGCTGCGCTAAAAGAATTTTCCCAACAGTCTATAGAATTAAACAAATGTGAAAAAGTCTCTGATTCAAAGTTCATTCAAGTTGTCATGAATCTTCAACCGGTGTTCATAAGTGCACATACCATCACCAGGTGGGATACCCAAATAAAAAATGTACGCTTACCAGATCCTATGGACCCCTTGTTATAGGGGGTCAAGGAAGCTTGTAGATGTTACGCAGACAAAGTATGCTAGCGTCCTGTTCCCTGAGCCTGTCTGTTGCTCCATCAATTTATCCACGGTAAAATCAACAGTATCATGTGTAATAAAAGAAAGGGGCCAATTGCATAATTCTGTTTAACCCAAAAACACTTTAGTGGCATAAACCATTCAATTCTGATACAGCATCCTTAAAGTGGAGTTCCACCCAGGTAAAAGTCAGCAGCTACAAAAAGTGTAGCTCCTGACTTTTAACAATCAGACACTCACCTGTCCCTCGCTCCAGTGATGCAGTCACCCGAGGGCTCGCTCTTTGCCCCCTCCCCTCGGCGGCGCCGGCATCATTAGTGTGGGCACCCGGCTTTTGGCTTCAGTCGCGCTGCCCTTGTGAATGGCCGGTGTATCTTCTGGGACCTGTGAAGTGTCCCACAAGATCGTCAAGAGGGAGGTGGGGAGGTGGACTTCCTTCCGGAGCCACGGCTTCAGGGGAGGAAGTGGACCTGGGACCCTGTGAAAACAGGGTCCCTGGTCCCCCCCCCTATAAAAATGACATGCCAATTGTGGCATGTTGGGGGATCACCTTCCCTTAAAGCGGAAGTCCCACTTTTGGGTGGAAGTCCGCTTTAATATTCAACGGTTAAAAACAAAAAGCGGTGTCACGAAGTGTCTCCCAGCCCTACCAGTTTCGTTCAACTAACTTCTTCCGGGGGATGGAGCACACATCCTTCCACCACAGCTAAATACATAACTAGGAGGGGCGTGGCTTGCGGCGCATGGAGTAGGACGCGCTGACTGACCTCTCCGCCAGGACTCCTGTATTCAATTCTGCCTGCTGCTACCTACTGCGCTGCACCCATGATCCACATCCCGTACAGTATACAGCGCATCACCAGCTTCAATCCAGTGTCTCTCCCGCTCACTGTCTACATGTCCAGATGGGGCAAAGATGCACAAACTGTGCCAGACCATGCTGCCCAAGATGGCGGCCGCCTGCCCCACTCAGCAAAATAAGCCACACACTGTTTGCTAAGGCAGCCTCTAAACATGCTCCTGCCACATTAGCAAGCCTGTCCTTTGAAGCGGTGCCAGCAGCATCTGCTGTGGACAGTCCTGCTCCTCAATGGAGTAAAGACCCAGAAGAGTCTATTATGTGGAACACAGGGAGTACCCCTGCCATTCTGGCTTCTGACCATGAGCCCAGCACAGCAGACACAGGGACCCTGAACCTACACTTAGGGAAATCCTAGCAGGAGTAATGTCTTGCAACACCACTCTACACACTCTGACTTCTGAAATCAAGGGAGTAATGCTGGAACTGACACTAGTTAGGCAAGATCTGCAAAAGTTGAGAGACCGCACGGCAGCTCTGGAAGGCCGCATGAGCACCGTTGATGATAATATGGCGCCATTGCAGCGTAAAGTGACATGTGCAATCTCTAACTGCTGCTCACACAGCAAGATTAGAAGATACGGAAAACGGAGAAATAATATAAGAGCTGTAGGAATAATGGAAAGAGCTGAGGGGAAAAACCCAGTTGCATTTATTGTGAGATGGCTTACAGAGACATTTGGCAGGGAATCATTTTTCCAAATGTTCGCAGTGGAACGGGCCCATAGAATGCCGGAAAGACCCCCATGTCCTGGTGACCCACCAAGACCCTTTCTCTTTAAGATGCTGACTTTTAAAGATAGAGACGCAATCCTATAACAATCTAGAACCAAGGGTGATGGTATGAAAATTGACAATGTCCGGATTTCATTCTATCCCGACTTCTCTGCTGAACTTCAACGCCGGAGAGCGAAGTTCACTGAGGTCAAAAAGCGTCTAAGGGGTTTTGAGGTCATATATGCTATGCTCTATCCAGCTTGGTTAAGGGTGGCTGCAAATAATGAAACCCATTTCTTTGATGACCCAAATGTTGCTTCTGACTGGTTGGATCGTACGGAACACACCCTGAGGAAATCGACAAAGACCTGAACGCGGATGCCTGATGAACACATAAAATGTGTTGCTGTGATGGATGATGTCATAGCGTGCAAAGCCAGTGCATACGTCTTTGAGGCAGAAAAGAACTTATGTTTGCTTTTTCAGTTTATTGCCACAGCTGTTTGTGGACTTTGCATGCTCCTTCGGATTACTGGAATATCCAGAGACATTGGGGCCCCCATACATACCTGTCTCGTGTGGACCTTTAGTTTATGTTTTCTCCCAATTTTATGTGGGGACTATGACTCCAGTTCATTGTTTGGTTGAGCTATTTCCTCAATGGAATTACCATGGATGTTCATACCAGGCCCTTGTATAGCCTTTCTCAGTGTTTGCCTATAGTATCCCTATATTAACTGCCCATATATATGATACTATACTCTCTTATGTGAACTCTTTACCGGCATCCATCCGGTAAGACCCTATACAGAGCTCCGGGACGAATCTAGAGATGTTGCTACTAGAGTTTAAACTGAACTGTTTATTAATGTCCAACTCTGCTTTTACAAGGCCAAGTGTGGATTTTATTTCCCCCCTAATTATTATTGAAAAATGTTTTTTATGTCAGATAACGATAACTTGTTGTCCTGGAATGTGCGGGGCTTGAACGATGGAGTGAAACGGGCCTAATGCGGTTGTATGCCTACAGGAAACCCATCTAACACCTTATCTTTGCTCCGCCATCGGGGCTTTTTAACACAGTTTCACTCTGTCCATACCACATATTCCAGAGGAGTTAGCGTTCTTATTTCCAATAATGTCCAGTTTCATTTGGTACAATCCCGTATAGACGACCAGGGTAGATTTGTCTTCCTATTGTGTAAGCTAGCTGGGATTGTATGCACTGTAGCAAATATATATGTTCCTCCGCCCTTCTCCCCAGATTGCCTGAAAGGTCTGGCCCAGTTTATGGCTCCACACTCTAATGCACCCATATGGATCCTGGGAGGTTTTAATAACCTCATGGACAAACACAAAGATAAATTCTCACTATCTGGGGAGAGGCATACAGGATCTGCAGGCGTCACTCCTTTTGCTAGATTAATTTCAGAGTTTGGACTGAGAGATGTGTGTGGAGGACTAAATAGCCTGTTAAAAAAGTGTTTCTCCTTTTATTCTGCTTTGCATAGGGGGTTGTCTCGTATAGATTTGTGTTTAGGTAATTCTGTGGCGATGCCCAAGGTCAATATAGTGGAATATGTGATACGTAGCATCTCTGACCACTCACTACTGAGAATACAGGTTTTCATATCCAGTGCCTCAGGTACAACACTATGGAAGGTTAATCATTTCTGGTTTAATCTATTTCCACCTAACGATTCAATACCCAGTGAGCTTCAGGCCTTCATACACAATAACAGGGGCACAGCTGAGCCCACAATGATTTGGGATGCCCTTAAGGAACACCTGTAAGGTCTCATTATTAGACAAATTTCTATTATTAAAACAACTACTAAAGAATGGGAAACGATGGTATGCAGTGAAGCTAGGAAGGTGGAGGAAAACAATGTCACAAGCCCTTCTCCTGCATCAGAACGCAGTTGGCTGGCGGCGCAGTCGCTACATCAACAGGTTACCACTGGTGAAAATAAACAATTTTTTATGCAGCAGAATTATTTTGAGGAAGGGGAGAACACTGGGCACCTCTTGACTGTGATATCTCGGTCGCAGCAGGGGGTGCCACATGTGGACACTATCCAGGGCCCCACAGGAGAATATATACCGCTAGGGTTAATCCCACAGAGGATGAATTGGTGCAGTTTCTGAACCAGTTCACCCTTCCGTCGCTGTAGACGGAGGGACACAAATCGTTAAACGTACCCATAACATTGGAGGAACTAACTGATGCGGTGGCTGCTATGGCCAATAGCAAATCTCTGGGGATCGACAGGTTACCTGCAGAGGTATACAAGCGGTACAGCAAACCCCTATTGCCCATACTGTTGGACACATTAAATGATGCTGTCTGGAGAGGCACTTTGCCTCCCTCTATGAGAGAAGCCATCATTGTAGTATTGCCAAAGCCCGGTAAGGACCCACTGTTGTCTGACTCTTATAGGCCGATATTGTTAATAAACTCGGACATCAAAATACTGGCCAGGGTGCTTGCCACACGATTGGCAAAAGTGGTAGGTGGACTGATCCATCTTGATCAGTCCGGTTTCATACCTGCACGGTCAATGGCACTAAATATCCGCCAGCTATTTTTTAACATTCAGTTACCAGTAGATAATCCGGGCAATTTGGCAATGTTCTCACTCGAAGCTGCCAAAGCTTTTGACAGTGTCGAGTGGAGATACCTGTGGGCTTTTTTGCGCAAATTCCGGGTTGGGAAATCCTTTCTTGCCTGGACTCAACTACCCTATGCGGCTTCCTGCGCTAGAATCCGAGTTAATGGGGCACTCTCAGAGACCTTTCTGTTGCAACGTGAAACTAGACAGGGGTGTCCATTGTCTCCTCTGCTCTTTGCCCTGGCGCTGGTACCCCTGGCGGCTATGGTGAGAGCGGCTCCTGACATAGTAGAGTTTCATAGGGGGGAGAGGATAGATAAACTCTCCCTCTATGCAGATGGCCCCTTGATATATCTGGCAGACACTGCGAGCTCTCTGCAAGCCGTTATGAAACTTATTGAAAGGTTTGGGCAACATTCCGGGTTTACTATTAATTGGAACAAATCTTCCTTATTACCTCTAGATCCCTTATCATCGAATCTCCCATTGGTAGCATCCCAAGTGGAAGTGGTTACTTAATTTAACCACTTGACCACTGGGCACGTAAACCCCCTTCCTAACCAGACCAATTTTCAGCTTTCAGTGCTCTCACATTTTGAATGACAATTACTCAGTAATACTACACTGTACACATATGAAATTTTTGTCCTTTTTCTCACACAAATAGAGCTTTCTTTTGGTGGTATTTAATCACCATTGGGGTGTTTATTTTTTGAGCAATAAATGGAAAAAGACCGAAAATTTTGTAAAAAAATGCATTTTTCTTTATTTCTGTTATAACATTTTGCAAATTAGTAATTTTTCTTCATACATTTTGGCCAAAATTTATACTGCTATATATCTTTGGTAAAAAATAACCCAAATTAGTGGATATTATTTGGTCTTTGTGAAAGTTATAGAGTCTACAATCTATGGTGCCAATCACTGAAAATTGATCACACCTGATGCACTCATTTCTTGAGGCCCTAACAAGACAAGTACAAATACATTTGGGGGAAATGACCCGTTTTTGGAAAGTAGACAGTCCAACGTATTTAGTAAAAGGCATGGCAAGTTTTTTGAAGTTGTCATTTTTTCCCACAATTATTTGCAAAATGAAGATTTTTTTTCAGCTTTTCTTTTCACAAAATTGTCATATTAACAGATTATTTCTCACATCCAGCATATGCATACCACCAATTACACCCCACAACACATTCTGCTACTCCTCCTGAGTATGGGGATACCAAACATGTGAGACTTTTACACAGCCTGGCCACATACAGAGGCCCAATATGCAGGGAGCACCATCAGGCATTCTAAGGACATAAATTACACATATCATTCCCTGACTACCTCTTGCACTTTTGAAGGTCCTAGAGCACCAGGGCAATGGAAACACCCAAAAAAAGACCCCATTTTGGAAAGTAAACACCCCAACATATATTCTATGAGGCATAATGAGTCTTTTGAACAGTTCATTTTTTCCACAAGTTTTTGGAAAATGTGGAAAGAAAATGAAAATGCATTTTTTTTTTTACACAAAGTTGTCCATTTATAAAATATTTCTAACACACAGCATGTACCCAGCAAAAATTTCACCCTAAAATATATTCTGCTACTTGTCCCGAGTATGGTGATACCACATGTGTGACACTTTTACACAGTCTGGCCACATACAGAGGCCCAAAATGCAGGGTGCACCATCAGGCGTTTTAGGGGCATAAATTTCAAATCTAATTTGACTACCTATTACATTATTGTGAGGCACTGTGGTGGCACTGATGGGCGCTGTAGTGGCACTGATGGGTACTGTAGTGGCATGGATGTGTCATGGATGAGAACTGATGTGGTATAGATGAGCATGAATGAAGCATAAATAAGCATGAATGGGGTGAATAAGCCGTAGATGGGGATGACTGAGCACGGATGGATGGGTGTACAGATGGATGGCTGAGCATGGATGGATGGGTGAGCACAGATGGATGGGTGAGCACAGATGGATGGCAGAGCATAGATGTATGGATGAACACGGATGAGGCTGGATGGGTGAGCACAGCTGGATTGGTGAGCACGGATGAGGCTGCATGTGTGAGCATGACTGGATTGGTGAGCACAGATGCATGGGTGAGCATGGCTGGATGGGTAAACACGGATGCATGGGTGAGCACGGATGGATGGCGGAGCACGGATGCATGGCTGAGCACGAATGCATGGGTGAGCACAAATGCATGGGTGAGCACGGATGGATGGGTGAGCACATATGCAAGGGTGAGCACAGATGGATGGAGGAGCACGGATGCATGAGTAAGCACGGATGCATGGTGAGCATGGATGCAAGGGTGAGCACAGATGGATGGAGGAGCACGGATGCATGAGTGAGCACGGATGCATGAGTGAGCATGGATGCATGGGTGAACACGGATGAGACTGGATGGGTGAGTACGGAAGAGGCTGCATGGATGAGCACGATTGGATTGATGAGCACGGATGCATGGGTGAGCATGGCTGGTTGGGTGGGCACGGATGCATGGGTGATGGATGAGTGAGCACGGATGGGTGAGCATGGGTGACGGATGAGTGAGCATGGATGAATGAGTGACGAATGGGTGAGTATGGATGAGTGAGCACGGATGGGTGAGCATTGGTGACGAATGAGTAAGCACGGATGCATGGGTGAGGGATGAGTGAGTATGGATGAGTGAGCACGGATGGGTGAGCATGGATGCATGGATGACAGGTGAGTGAGCATGGATGGGTGAGCATGGGTGACAGATGAGTGAGCACGGATGCATGGGTGACGGATGGGTGAGTACGGATGGGTGAGCATGGATGGGTGGGCATGGATGCATGGGTGTCGGATGGGTGAGCATGGATGGGTAAACACGGATGCGTGGGTGATGGATGAGTGAGCATGGATGGGTGAGCATGGATGATGGATGAGTGAACACGGATGCATGGGTGACAGATGGGTGAGTATGGATGAGTGAGCACGGATGGGTGAGCACAGATGCATGGGTGACAGATGAGTGAGCATGAATGGGTGAGCATGGGTGACGGATGAGTGAGCATGGATGCATGGGTGACGGATGGGTGAGTACAGATGGGTGAGCATGGATGGGTGGGCATGGATGCATGGGTGATGGATGGGTGTACGTAGACACGAGTGGGTAGGCAGTGCGTACGCAGACACGAGTGGGTAGACACGAGTGAGTAGGTAGTGTGTACGTAAGCACAAGTGGGTAGGTACGAGTGGGTAGGTAGTGGGTACGTAGGTACGGGTGGGTAGGTACG
>BLSH010142595.1:360922-391688 GCA_018402905.1 Glandirana rugosa | reverse complement strand
TACGTAGGCACGAGTGGGTAGGCACAGGTGGTTAGGCAGTGGGTACGAGTGGGTGGCCAGTGGGTATGTAGGCACGAGTCGGTAGGCACGAGTGGGTGGGTGAGCATGGGTGACGGATGGGTGGACACGGATGGGTGAGCACGGATGCATGGGTGACAGATGGGTGAGCACGGATGGCTGAGCACGGATGTATGGGTGACCGGTGGGTGAGCATGGGTGACGGATTGGTGGACACGGATGGGTGAGCACGGATGCATGGGTGATGGATGGGTGGGCACGGATGCATGGGTGATGGATGGGTGAGCACGGATGGGTGGGCATGGATGAGGGTGCATGGATGAGGTAGCATGGATGAGGTAGCATGGATCAGGCTGCATGGGTGAAGCTGGATGGGTGGATGGGGGGCCCTGCCTTGCACATAGCGGTGCTGTGGGCACTTCAGATCCTGCCCACAGCACCGCTGCATCTCCTCTCTCCCCCCTCTCCTGTCACACTGCACCGATCGGTGCGGAGATGGGAAAGACAAGCCGGCACTTCCGCCAGCTTGTTTGCATGTGATGCTCCGTCATTTGACAGAGCGATCACGTGGTAAACGGCCGCTGCAAGCGGCCATTTACCATGATTCGTGATGCGCCGGGTCTCACAGACCCGGCGGTCACGGATGCTCCCAGGTGCACGCCCCAGGGGGCACGCGGGAGCGCAATTCTGGGAGGACGTTATAGTACGTCCATCCAGAATAATGGATCCCACTTGCGGCCGTGTATATATATTACACGGTCGGCAAGTGGTTAAATATTTGGGGGTCATTGTGACAGGGTCGGTCAAGGACTATATACCACTGAACCTTAAACCCATCCTACAAAAATTTAAGCAGAAGTGCTCAAGCTGGTGTAAATTGCCCCTATCTGTTACTGGCAGAGCCAACCTTATTAAAATGGTGTGGGCCCCCCAATTGTTATACATTCTCCACAACGCCCCTGTGTGGATTCCTAAATACTGGTTTAACCAGATAGATTCTCAATATAGAGTCTTAATATGGAAACAAGGAGTGACACGAGTTAAATTAACCTCAATGCAATATCCTAAAGATCAGAGGGGACTGGTGGTCCCACAATCCTTTACATATTTTCTGTCAGCCCAGTTGCAGCATCTGGTGGGATGGGACCTTCCAATGCTGCTTGACCCTTCTAGGACTTTACCGATTCACTCCCTCCTGGAATTCTCGGCCATGTCTCAGCTGGAGATGGGTCTGCGAAACTTGTCCACTGATTATCCCACGGTGCAGTTACTACTGAAGCTCTGGGCAGAACTAAGGCTTAGGATGGGTATTACATGTTTTCTCCCCTGTACTCCTATATGGCGCAACAGGTCACACAATGAACTGAGGAAACTGGCGAACTATTCCATATGGATGGAAGCTGGTATTAAATATCTATCACAGCTTTTCAAAGGACAAGAAATGAAAACCTTTGATCAATTCTGTATTACACTACATGTACTTACAACTGCGCCATGCCCTTAGAATGCAAGCTAGAAACTCTACGTTGCGGGTAGAAGATTGAGATTTTTTTTTTTAAATTCAGTAGTTTTTATTGGCTTAGCAAGCAAAGTATACAAGTCATATAAGTCAGTACAGTATGCATCGTGCAAGACAAACAATCAAAACGTATATGTTATCCTCGTTATTGAAATCAGCAGCTTCAATTATACCAACTGAGTAGGGGCAAATGTGTTGTCCTGTCATAATCTGATATTGCTTGTGGGTCGTATTACGGTATGAGAGGGTGAAAGTGAGAGTTGTGCAACCCACGTTTACGTTTTGCAGGCATCTCTACGGCCTTTGGCAGAAGGAGGGGGGCTAAGTCCCTGTCACCAAGTGACACTCCAGATGGGAGCTAGCTGTGTCCCAATGTGCGGGACTGCCCTACCCCACCAGCCGCAAAGCACGTCGGTAAGAAAGTGTGGGTCAAGGCTGAGAACTCTGATGTTATTGTACAGCTTATGGTGTCGGGCAAGTCCTTTGTAGATAAGTTGGAGTTGTAGCCTGTAAAGGGGCGGGGGTTAATTGTGGGGGTGTTTGTAGTAACACCATTAAAGATTCATAGCTTGGGTTAATTGAGCAGAGTAACGATAAATGATCCAGGGAGACCATTGTGCGTGGAATCTTTCCACTGTGTCATTTGCTATGGCTACTAATTCTTCCATATGGTAGCTGATGTCTACTTCCCGTAACCATTCTGCAATTGTCGGGGTGCATACAGATTTCCAGTATCTGGGAATGAACAGTTTGGCAGCGTTGAGGAGATGCCTGGTTATGGAGCGCTTGTAGCATCTCAAAGAGCCAGTCGTGATGTGGAGTAGACAACAGGCCGGTGTGAGGTCTATATTGGTCACTGTGATGTGCTTTATTATGTCCTTCACTTTGTCCCAGAATGGGATTATGGCTTCACAGGACCACCAAATATGTGTTAATGAGCCCGTGTCCCGTCCACAGCGCCAACATGTGTCTGAGGACTGGGGGTACCACTTTTTCAGTTTGGTGGGGGTGGCGTACCAATGAGTCAACAGTTTGTAAGACATCTCTGGGTACTAATAGAGCATTTATGAGCGAAAATATTTGCCCTTAACCATTGTTCATCTGAGGTGTTTGTTTGTAAGGAGTTTTCCCAGTATTGTTGTGTGTTGGAGGTGGCTGGGGTATTAGCATCTAGCAGTAGGGAGTATGTCAGAGAGGTAGTTCTGTCTACAGGCTCGCCTGAAAGACAAATATTTTCAAAAGGGGCTAGAGATGTGTGGAGGTCATGTTTGTCTAGTGTGGAGAGATAGTTGTGGATCTGGTGGTAAGTCCAAAAAGGCAGTGGAGCATTAGGGTTAAGTCATGCGTTGATGGATTTGAGGGAGCCGATATGGTTGTCGTTGATGCAATGTAGTGCCAGGAGGGACGTCTTTTCATCTTTTGGCGGAATCCTACCCCTGTCTAGACCAGGTGTGAAGTCAGGGTTTGAGGTGATCGGTGTTAGTGGTCCCGGGTTGGAGGAGAGTGCCATAACTTTATTCACTGTATGAAAGGCATCTAAGGTTGGTCCTATTATGGGATTCAATTTGATGTCAAACGGGAGTTTTTTAACCTGCACAGAACCGGGCTATAGCCGAAAGACGGCTACAGCGCGGCCCTGAAAATCCGGGAGGACGTCCATGGACGTCCTCCCTCGTGCGCGCCCCCCGCGCGCACTCGCAGCCTGCGGCGGTGCGCTATCGCAGCCACTGCACGCTGTGTGGGCGTGTCCGCGGGTCAGGCGAACTCGATGTCCGCCCGAGACCCGCCGATCACCTGTAGCAGCCTCAGAACGGGGAACCACCGATGTAAACACGGCGGTTCTCCGTTCTGTGAATGGGACATGATAGATCTACTGATCCCTGTCACTGGGATCAGTTAGATCTGTTATGTCCCGACCAGCCCACCCCCCCCACAGTTAGTACACACCCAGGGAGCATTGTTAACCCCTTCACTGCCCCCTGCAGGTTAACCCCTTCACTGCCAATGACATTTATACAGTAATCAGTGGACATTTAAGTTTCTGATCGCTGTATAAATGTCATTGGTCCCAAAAATGTGTCACAAATGTTCGACATGTCCGCTGCAATATCGCAGTCCCGATAAAAATCGCAGATCGTCGCCATTACTAGTAAAAATAAAAAAAATAGTAAAAACGCCATAAATCTATTCCCATAGTTTGTAGACGCAATTTCTTTTGCGCAAACCAATCAAAATACGCCGATTGCGTTTTTTTTACCAAAAATATGTAGAAGAATATATATCGGCCAAAACTGATGAATAATTTTCTTTTTTATATTTTTTTTGGATATTTATTATAGCAAAAAAGTAAAAAATATTGTTCTTTTTTCAAAATCATCGCTCTTTGTTTGTTTATAGCGCAACAAATAAAAACCGCAGAGGCGAACAAATACCACCAAAAGAAAGCTCTATTTCTTGGGAAAAAATAATAAAAATTTTGTTCGGGTACAACGCCGCACGACCGCGCAATTCTCATTCAAAATGCGACAGCGCTGAAAGCCGAAAATTGGTCTGGGCAGGAGGGGGGTTTAAGTGCCCAGTAAGGAAGTGGTTAAATTGCGTCCAGGGGAGGAATCGCAGGGGTAAGGACGAGCTATTGTTTTCCAACTGAACCCAATCTTTCTCGTTCCCATGGCAGTTCTAGTCTATTATCCTCGCAAGACGGGCAGCAAGATAATAAAGCTTAAAGTTAGGCAGGTCCATACCATCTGGATAGGATCTCAAGACTAATTCTTGGTCTTCCTGCCCATATAAAGGTTCTTATGACGTTCGATAGCAATGTAAAGAAGCTCGTGGGTATTTTAATTGGGAGTGTGTGAAAAAAGTAAAGTATTTTGGGTAGTATGTTCATTTTTACAATTGCTGCCGGTCCAAACCAGGAAAACGGCTGTAACCGCCAGTGTTTGTATTTCAACCAATAGGGGTTTGAAGTTTGTAAATGTTGTGGGAGTTAGTCGGATGCCCAAGTATTTTAGAGCTGTCACTTGCCATTTGAAAGCACAAGCAGCTTGGGCCTTCGCCAGGGAGGGCTTGGAAAGTGTCAGATTGAGCGCCTCTGATTTGCTGTAGTTAACTACAAAGTTTGAGATGTAACCAAATAGTTTAAAGGTTTTAATTAGATTTGGAATAGAGATGTGTGGCTTCGTTAGAAAAAACAGGAGGTCGTCTGCATAGGCTGCAATTTTATATGTAGTGTCCCGTATTTGGAAGCCTGTTATGTCTGGATTTTGTTTGACCATTCGTATGAGGGGTTCCAGTGTGAGTATAAAGAGCAGGGGTGAAAGAGGACACCCCTGCCTTGTGCCAATTTTAATATGTACCGTATCAGATAAGGTCCCATCGACTTTAATCTTTGCCTGCGGTTTCTGGTATAGGCACGATATCCAGGATATCATAAGGGACTTCATACCTACATGTTTCGAGGAGATAATCCCATGCGATCCTATCGAAGGCCTTCTCAGCATCTATGGACAGGAGAAGGCCTTCAATCTTCTCCCTGTGGGCTCCGTGAATCAAGTTGAGCGCTTTCGTGACATTATCTCGGGCTTCCCATCCTGGTATGAACCCGACTTGATCAGGGCCTGTGAGTTTCCCCAGAAAACCCCTGAGGCGTGAGGCAATGATTTTGACTAGAATTTTAGTGTCTATATTTAATAGGGAAATCGAAAATTAGAGCAATCCGTTTGGTCTTTGCCCTGTTTTGGGATTAAGGCCACATGAGCCAAGGTAAATGTGTCACAGACAATTTGTGGTTGTTTTAGATGGTTAAAAGTTCATAAGAGGGGTGTTTTTAGTAAATCTATGTTGGTTTGTAGTAGAGGGCTGTAAAGCCATTTGGTCCGGGGCTCTTTCCTGGTTTCAGTTGTCTAACAGCTAACATTAATTGATCATCAGTAATGGGTTCTTCTAATGATTCTGCTTCCTCAGGAGATATGGTGGGCATACCGCTGTCTTGTAGGTAATTATTAAGGATTTGAACTCTCTCTCCTTCTGTTTCTGATGGTTTGGGGGGTTTGGATATTGTAAAGTTTGTTGTAGTAGGATTGAAAGGCTGCAGCAATTTGGTTGTTTTTATGTACTAGTGCGCCCTCTGCTGTCCTGATTGAGGTGATGGTGTTGCAATGCTTTTAGTGCCCTTGCTAGGAACTTGCCACTCTTGTCTCTGTGCTCATAGTAGAATCCCTTCTTGAGAAACAAAATTAGTTTTGCTTTGAGATTGAGTAACGAGTTTAGTTGTTCCCTCATTTCTGTGAGTTCAGCGGCTACATTTTCCGCTTGAGATCTTTTGTGTTGGGATTCAAGAGTGGCAACTTTCCGAGCCAAGGGATCAATCAATTTGTTATTTTGTTTTTTCTTGTGGGCCCCTAATTTCATGAGTACACCTTGAATGATGCATTTATGTGCCTCCCATATGGTAATTGGAGACAAGTCATCAGAGGTGTTTATGTCAAAGTACACTTTAATCTCTGTCGCTATTTGTTTGAAGGTGTCTGTGAGCAGTGTGGGGTTTAGGCGCCAGTTGCACATTTGGATGGTTGATTTAGGATATTTAGTGTGACGGCAATAGGGGAATGGTCAGAGAATGCCTGGAGTCCTATCTCCGCTGACTGAAGCAAGGGAAGGTCTATTTGTGTCAAGAATATATAATCAATCCTTGAGTGCGTCTTGTAAACATTGGAAAAATATGTAAAATCTTTCCCTGTTGGGTGAGCCAGTCTCCAGGAATCTACTAGCGAGAGGGAACTCAGCTGAGTCTTGATACCTTTCAGTATTTTATACATTATGCTAGATTTTCCATTCGAGGTGTCTAGTAATGGGTCTAAGGGGACATTGAAGTCTCAGCCGAGGATAATGCAACCTCTGGCGAAGCTTTCAAGCTCCCCTATTAGGTGTCTGCAGAATGTGAGGTGTCCAGTATTCGGAAAATAGACATTGGCCAGTGTCACTGTTTTATTTTGCCAAGTTCCATTTAGGAATAGGAATCTCCCCTGGGGATCCTGTAATTGTTGGGTTAGTTTAAAGTCTGCATGTTTGTGTATAAGCGTAGTGACGCCTTTCGATTTCTGTAAGGGGCTTGGGGCATGACTTGCTTGTGGGTAGTGTTTGTCCTGTAGTTTGGGGATTGATCCTGGCTTAAAATGTGTTTCCTGTAAGAATACGAATGTTGCATTAATTTTTTTACGTTCGCTCAGTAGTAAAGTTCTTTTTTCTGGGGTGTTGAGACCTTTCACATTGTGTGATATCAGCGTGGGTCGAGCTCCCAATGAGGAGTAGGCCATTTTGTGTATGAGGTAGGGATATTATTGGGATGTTGTTTTTGCTCTTTGGTGGATAGAATGTGAAATGAATGGCTGATACTGACACTGAGGTCAGTCAATTAAATGTGTCTAGGTATAGGTTTTTAGGGCAAATCCTACAGCTTGTAACAAGGGAATTGCAGGATAGGACTGCTAATCCTAAGATTTATCTATGAGTACCCCACCAGCGACTGTCAAGAACCAGCTTGCCAGTCGTGTTGTGCAGTGGGGGTATCAGTGGCACAATGTGTAAGAAGAATCTTCCAATCTGGTAGTTCCATCTCAGGTATCTCCAATGTGTCGCAGAAGCTTCTGATATCCTCTGGGACTTTCAGGAGGGCAGTGCGGCCTTGTGAGGTTGCTGAAAGGCAAAATGGAAATTTCCACTTGTAGTGGATCCCTCATGTGCGGAGTACCTCAAGAAGAGGACGAAGTTCTCTGCATCTCTGCAAAGTGATGTATGAGAGATCTTGAAATATTTTAATGGTCGAGCTAATGAAGGAGAGTTGGGTTCTGTTCCGTGCCTTCCATAGGATTTCTTCCTTTAACTGAAATTCTATGATGTGACAGACAATGTCCCTCGGAGGGTCGGTGTCTCTGCCTCGGGGTCGTAGGGCTTGGTGTATGCTTTCCATGCTGATTGAGGTGGCTGGAGGCCTATCTAGCAAGTTGTTGAAGATGGAGGTCACAGTGGTCTGTAGTTGATCAGCCTCTATTGTCTCTGGGAGCCCTCTGAGCCTAATGTTATGGCATCTGCCACGGTTGTCAAGGTCCTCCAGGTGGCGGTTAAGGTCTCTCATTTGCAATGTATGAGTGTCCAGGGTATGATGGACACATCTGATTGTAGTGGTGTGTTGAGCCGTCACATTTTCCACTTCTTGGACTCTACCCATAATTGCTTGTATGTCCATTCTGAGCCCTGAAATGGAGGCGGTCAGAGTTTCCTTTATGTTGGCTGCTACATAGTGTAGGTCTATCAGACTAGGCTGTTGTTGATGCTGAGGAGTAAGGACAATACCTCCTGCAGCTGAAGGTCCCCCTACCATGGAGCCATCTGAGACAGTGGAACTCTGAGTGTGAGCCATAGTCTCAGCCTGCATCCGCAGTATAGCGGGAAGGTGCTGACTAAGGCTGTCGGTCAGATTGCGGGGTTACCGAGGAGAGCGAGATCTAGTAGCGGAAGAATCTCTAGAAGCTGTTCCCATACTGCGTGGTCAGCGTGCGGTGCTGTTACCTCTGTTGCAGGCAGTGGTATCTCATGGTCAGCAGGTTTTTCCTGCTCAAGTGGTCATAAGCATGTGTGTTCAGACCCCACTACAAGAGTGGTGAAGTCTATTGCCTTTGGTTGCTATTGCAAAGTCTAGTAAGCGTCTGTGAGAAGGTTCAAAGTTGTGTGCAGGTGTCCACCTTATTCCCAGAGTTCCCCTTTAAGGTAGGAGTCACTTGAGCAATATGTTCAGGCTAGTTTGTTGTGTAGGGTGTACACTGTGATAAGCTGGGTGTACCAATATGGCCGCCGGTCACTAAGATTCCAGCTCACAGTCGGATTATAAGACCCCTGGCCAATCTAAGATGTTCCTGCGCCCCTCCAGGTATGGCTGAAGGGCATGTGATTGTAGCAGGAGAGTACCAGGTCCCTGGATACTCTGTACTAGGGCATGCAGTTTCCCAAAATGGTGGCCGCGCTAGGCCGCAACTCCGACCCCGGCCTTTATTAGTTGTGGCAGCCCAGAAACGTCTATGGAGCAGCCTGTTATGGTGAGGAGCTCCTGGGGCTTATTGACTGGGCAGATGATGGGTGGATGCCTTGCGGGAGCCCAGGGAATCCGACCGTGAGGTCCCGTCCGGTAGGCCGCAGAAGCCGCAGCCTAAATTTAGCCTCGAGCGGGTGTCCAATCTGCCCAAAAGACCATGCGGAGGGTAGCTGGATGAGCAGGGAGATGGCCTGCAGGGGTTTTGGTGCTCACCAGGTTCGCTAGAAGGAGGATTCCTTCAGATGAGAAGGTGATTCTGCAGAGCCTCTTGGTGTGCGTCCATCCACGTCCGTGTCAGGCCACGCCCCCCAGACTCAGATTTTCTAAATGCTATTTTTGCCAAGTCAGATAAAAAGGGGATTATTTCCAGTATATTTTCTCAACTGCTGGCCCAAATTCAACCCCCAGACGTATCGCTCTGTAGACAAATCGGAGGTGGATGTCGGCCCTATAGATGGGGATACTTGGACACAAATTCTAGCAGCAGGCCCATTGGTATCAGTATTGATCCCACCTATTTATCCTTCATCGGGTATGTCGCACGCCTGTACAGCTCCATAAATGGGGTAGAAGAGACTCCCCTATATATCCAAAACGCCAAGTATACCAGGGAAATTTAATTCACATGTTATGGAAATGCCCCAAACTAGTGAGGTATTGGCAGGAGGTTGTTGGGATCGTTAATAATATTTATCAGATACAACTTAAATTACACCCACTTACGTGCGTTCTGGGTGGATTGGTGGAGGATTTGTATCCTCCTTCCACTTATATAGCACTTATCAGGCTACTTTACTTACCAGGAAAATTATAGCTAATTTTTGCTATCCCCGTAGGCCCCCACATGCCAGAAATGGATTCAACAGGTTAACAATATACTGCTTTGGGAGAAAAAATACATATCAGCATAAGAACCCACCTCTTAAGTTCCAAAATATTTGGCAGGAATGGTTGGAAATCCCTAGGGTAACTTATACTTACTAGATTACTTCAGACTTGAGGGGCTTCATATTCTCATATAGGATGTGTCAACAGGGGTTGGGCAAAAATGTTATTTTCATTTGGGGTTGGTTTAGAATGTAATTATATTTTACTGGAATGGATCATAACTCTGCTTATATGATATAGACCTTGTGTAGACATACTGATACTTTATGTATAGTAAAATGATTCCCTGGCTATTTTCATAAAGCTTGTAGAGTCTATGCCTGGAGTGTTTGTATCTTATAATATTCTGTACAATAAAACCTTTATTTCTGATTAAAAAAAATACATAACTAGCACAACAAAGCCTCGTCTTCACATTCCCAGCCGCACGGCGTACAACCATGCCTCTATCTGGCCATCCAATCCTATCCTCCCGTGTGGCCATGTCATAGCCTGACCACGCCCACACTAGGAAGTGTAATGCTGTGCCAAGCCTCGTTCTCACTCCCTAAGTACACACAGCCTAAAACTAGGCCTCTGGCTGGTCCACCTATCACCTCCTTCAGTGCACGCACGTCTTTCACAGCCGTCCCCATACCAGGAAGCAGCTTCGTGTACCCTGAACAGTGAAAACGGGGAAAGTGGCTATAAGTGAAGATAACATTCAGATTGTACAAAGGAGCTGCACTTAAGCATAAAGGCTTAACACATAAATAGAAAGACTTTGTCTCGATCGTACAGGAAGACAGTGCATAAATATCAATTGTTGGCACGTATTAAACTATAATATCAACAATAAACCTATACTTACACTAGTACTTAATTATACTAAATTAACTAATTTGTAGGCACTTTGTTTTTGGGGATAGACCACTTTGTCCCACACTGGAGGGGTGATCTCAAGTTGAGAGAACTATCCAGGTGTGAGACGCGGTGGATATATTCCCTAAAAAGTTACGTCCCATACGTTCTTAACATTGACTGGGATGTGAACTGTTTTATAAATAATTATAAATATTTTCATCCGCTGTTTTTTATCTCCTTTTTTATCTCCTTTTTTATCTATATTTAGAACTTTATATTTTGCATAATACAACTTTTTAAAATATTTTTTATATATACATGATACAAATTCTAGTGGAAATTCGCTATTTAGTATGATTATCTCACAAAAGTGAGTACACCCCTCACATTTGTGTAAATATTTTATTATATCTTTTCATGTGACAACACTGAAGAAATTACACTTTGCTACAATGTAAAGTAGTGAGTGTACAGCTTGTATAACAGTGTAAATTTTCTGACCCCTCAAAATAACTCAACACACAGCCATTAATGTCCAAACTGCTGGCAACAAAAGTAAGTACACCCCTAGGTGAAAATGTCAAAATTGTGCCCAAAGTGTCAATATTTTGTGTGGCCACCATTATTTTCCAGCACTGCCTTAACCTCCTCAGGCATGGAGTTCACCAGAGCTTCACAGGTTGCCACTGGAGTCCTCTTCCACTCCTTCATGACGACATCACAGAGCTGGTGGATGTTAGAGACCTTGCGCTCCTCTACCTTCCGGTTGAGGATGCCCCACAGATGCTCAATAGGGTTTAGGTCTGGAGACATGTTTGGCCAGTCCATCACCTTTACCCTCAGCTTCTTTAGCAAGGCAGTTGTCGTCTTGGAGGTGTGTTTGGGGTAGTTTTCATGTTGGAATATTGCCCTGTGGCCCAGTCTCTGAAGGAAGGGGGTCATGCTCTGCTTCAGTATGTCACAGTACATACTAAAAAATGAAAACTAAAAATTCTTAATTTTCAGCAGCGCAAACAAACTATCCTAATAAAGTGCATAAATATCTCATAATTAGTGCATAATAATTATTGCAAAATACAAAAACGCCACTGCCCAATGCCTCTGCTCCAGTGGCGTTTACACTGAATGGCATACTGGCATACCTGTGATCACACCCACCCCCCACCAGGTGGAAATGTCCATGGACAGTTTGGGCTGAGAAGAAGCTGACAGCCATTCAGTTAGGAAGATTGTGGACATCTAGTGGAAAAGATATTGGTTGTAGGCCAACTGCAAATTCAAGTGACTGGTCCTGAGGGGGACATAGAAGTAGTGGATCTCACAGGATTTTGGAAGTGTATTGAGCTAACATCAGTTTGGTGAGCCTCAGTGTGTGTACATGTCCATCACGTGGTGACATTGGTGGGGGAAGTACTGTGGCTGCTATTGATATCCATCGACATTATCTTCATGATTAAGGATTCACACATGGAACTATGTTTGAGCACTAAGCACTATATTCATTCATTAGTGGACTTTATGTTACTTATATATTTTTTTTTGATGCAATCATTTTTTTGATGCAATCATTTTTGATGTGATTGTATTATGCAATAATTATTATGCACTAATTATGAGATATTTATGCACTTTATTATGATAGTTTGTTTGTCGCTGCTGAAAATTAATAATTTTTAGTTTTCATTTTTTGGTATATTTTATTTTAAAGCAGCAGCATTATTGAGACAATATTTCATTCACTATAGAGTAGAGTTGAGCGAACACCTGGATGTTAGGGTTCGGTGGGTTCGGCCGAACTTGACCCCGAACCCCATTGAAGTCATTGGGGTCCCGAACTTTTCGGCACAAAAATGACTGTAAAAAAGTCCTGGAAAGTGCTAGAGGGCTGCAAAAGGATTTTAGAACAGCAGCAGCAGGAACCTGACCCTATAGAACTAGGAGATGCTTTTAGAACAATAATCTGTCCCTCTAAGCAGTAGACTCTACCTAGTCCAGTCAGATCGTTCTGTAATGCAGGGTGAGATGTTATTAGATCTGCAATCTGTCCCTAAAAGCAGTAGTAGTAATCTCTACCTAGTCCACAATCAGATCGTTCTGTAATGCAGGATGAGATGTTATTATATCTGCAATCTGTCCCTCACAGCGCCGGCAGCATCCTCTCCCTACCCTAGTCAGAGAGCATGTGACATGCAGCACTAAGTGACTCCAGCTTATAAAGAGGCTGGGTCACATGATGCACTGGCCAATCACAGCCATGCCATTAGTAGGCATGGCTGTGATGGCTTCTAAGGGCAAACCAGTGAAATGCTTGTTGATTGGCTTCCCTGCAGCTATTCAACAGGCGGGATCAAATAGCCAAACCCAGAACCTGAACCCAAACTTTTTTTCAAATGTCTTTGGGTGTTTGGGTCTGGGTCACGGACACCCCAAAGTTCGGTACGGACGGCTCAACTCTACTATAGAGGTGGTTTATTACAGCGCGGTGATATTTAAGTAGATGTCATAGTACATGTTGGCATTCATGGTTTCCTCAATGAACTGTAGCTCCCAAGTGCCAGCAGCACTCATGCAGCCCCAGACCATGACACTCCCACCTCCATGCTTGACTGTAGGCAAGACACACTTGTCTTTGTACTCCTCACCTGGTTGCTGCCACACACGCTTGAAACCATCTGAACCAAATAAGTTTATCTTGGTCTCATCAGACCACAGGACATGGTTCCAGTAATCTATGTCCTTAGTCTGCTTGTCTTCAGCAAAGTGTTTGCAGGCTTTCTTGTGCATCATCTTTAGAAGAGATTTCCTTCTGGGACAAGAGCTATGCAGTGTGCAGCGTATGGTCTGAGCACAGATAGGCTGACCCCCCCCCCCCACACCCCTTCAACCTCTGCAGCAATGCTGGCAGCACTCATACGTCTATTTCCCAAAGACAACCTCTGGGTATGATGCTAAGCACGTGCACTCAACTTCTTTGGTCGAGCATGGCGAGGCCTGTTCTGTGTGGAACCTGTCCTGTTAACCAGCTGTAGGGTCTTGGCCCCTGTGCTACAGCTCAGTTTCAGGGTCTTGGCAATCTTCTTATAGCCTAGGCCATCTTTATGTAGAGCAACAATTCGTTTTTTTCAGATCCACAGAGAGTTCTTTGCCATGGGGTGCCATGTTGAACTTCCAGGGACCAGTATGAGAGAGTGAGAGTGATAAGACCAAATTTAACACACCTGCTCCCCATTCACACCTGAGACCTTGTAACACTAACAAGTCACATGACCCCAGGGAAGGAAAATGGCTAATTAGGACAAATTTGTACATTTTCACGTAGGGGTGCATTCACTTTTGTTGCCAGGGGTTTAGACATGAATGGCTGTGTGTTGAGTTATTTTGAGGGGACAGCAAATTTACACTGTTATACAAGCTATTTACAAAAATGTGAGGGGTGTACTCACTTTTGTGAGATACTGTATGTTTATTGTTGATATTATAGTTTAATATGTGCCAACAATTGATATTGATGCACTGTTTTCCTGTACGATCGAGACAAAGTCTTTCTATCTATGTGTTAAGCCTTTATGCTTAAGTGCAGCGCCTTTGTGCAATCTGAATATTTTTATCTTCACTTATAGCCACTTTCCCCATTTTTACTGCTCAGGGGACACGCAGTTGCTTCCTGGTGTGGGCACGGCTGTGAAAGACGTGCGCGCACTGAAGGAGGTGATAGGTGGACCAGCCAGAGGTCTGGTCTTAGGCTGTGTGCACTTAGGGAGTGAGAATTAGGGCTGGTAGGCTTGGCATGGCATTACACTTCCAAGTGTGGGCGCGGTCAGGCTATGACGCGGACACCTGGGAGGATAGGATTGGATGGCCAGATAGAGGCGTGGTTGTACGCCGTGTGGCTGGGAACGTGAAGACGAAGCTTGTTTATGCTAGTTATGTATTTATCTATGGTGGATGGATGTGTGCTCCATGCCCCAGAAGAAGTTCGTTGGAACGAAACCGGGTGGGCTGTGAGACACTTCCTGACACTACCCTTTTTTTTAACCATTGGATATTAAGCATGCTGTATCAGAATTGAATGGTGTGTGCCAATAAAGCATTTTTGGGTTAAACGGTATTACGCTATTGGTCCCTTTCTTTTATTACACATGATATTGCTGATTTTACCATGGAAAAATTGATGGATCGACAGACAGGCTGAGAGAACAGGATGCTAGGATACTTTGTCTGCGTAACATCTACAAGCTTCCTTGACCCCCTATAACATAGAACTATGAACACCAATAAGTCAACGGGCCCAGATGGCTTACACCCAAGGGTCCTTAAGGAACTTAGCCAAGTTATTGCCAGACCCTAGTACCTAATCTTTAAGAGCAGTTTTCTGACTGGTATGATACCAGCTGACTGGAGGAAAGCCAATGTGGTACCAATATATAAAAAAGGACCAAGATATATCCCTGGGAATTACAGACCAGTTAGCTTAACATCAATAATATGCAAGCTCTTGGAGGGAATAATAAGGGATTATATACATGATTATTGTAATGAGAACGGTATTATTAGCGGTAATCAACATGGGTTCATGAAGAATCGTTCTTGCCAAACCAATCTATTAACCTTCTATGAGGAGGTGAGCTGCCACCTAGATAAAGGAAGGCCTGTAGACGTGGTGTATCTGGATTTTGCAAAAGCATTTGATAGAGTTCCCCATAAATGTTTACTGTACAAACTAAGGTCCCTCAACATGGATCAAAGGGTGAGCACCTGGATTGCAAACTGGCTGCAGGGGAGAGTCCAGAGGGTGGTGATAAATGGGGAGTACTCAGAATGGTCTGGTATAGAAAGTGGGGTTCCCCAAGGTTCTGTCCTGGGACCAATCCTTTTCAATTTATTCATAAATGATTTGGAGGATGGGGTGAAGAGTTCAATCTCAATATTTGCGGATGATACCAAGATAAGCAGGGCAATAAACTCTCTACAGGATGTGGAAACTTTGCAAGAAGATCTGAACAAATTATCGGGGTGGGCAGACAAATGGCAAATGAGTTTTAACGTAGAAAAATGTAAGATAATGCATTTGGGTACCAAGAACCTGAACGCAAACTATTCACTGGGGGGGAGCCCCTGGGGGAAACTAGGATGGAAAAACACCTAGGGGTCCTAGTAGAGAACAGGCTCAGCAGTGGCATGCAATGCCAAGCTGCTGCAAGCAAAGCTAACAAAGTGTTGGCATGCATAAAGAAAGGGATTAACTTCAGGGATAAATCAATAATTCTCCCATTATACAAGTCTCTGGTGAGGCCACACCTGGAGTATGCCGTCCAGTTCTGGGCGCCGGTCCTCAGGAAGGATGTCCAGGTATTGGAAAGGGTTCAGAGAAGGGCCACAAAGCTAATTAAGAGATTGGAAGACCTTAGTTATGGGGAAAGATTACAAGCACTGAACTTATTCTCTCTGGAGAAAAGACGCTTGAGAGGGGATATGATTTTAATGTGCAAATACTGTACTGGGGACCCCACTATAGGGACAAAACTATTCAGTGCAAGGGAGTACACAAAGACACGCGGCCATTCACTAAAAATAGAGGAAAGGCGGTTTAACCTTAAAATGCGTAGAGGTTTCTTTACGGTAAGAGCAGTGAGAATGTGGAATTCTCTTCCACAAGCAGTGGTCTCTGCCGGGAGTGTAGATACATTCAAAAAACTACTAGATGCACACCTAAGGGACCAAAGCATTGAGGGATATACAATGTAATACTGACATGAAAGCACACACATAGGTTGAACTTGATGGGCTTGTGTCTTTTTTCAACCTCACTAACTATGTAACTATGTAACTATGTAACAAGGGGTCCGTAGGATCTGGTAAGTGTACATTTTTTATTTGGGTGTTCCACCTGGTGATGGTATGTGCACTTATAAACACCGGCTGAAGATTCATGACAACTTGAATAAATTTTGAATCAGAGACTTTTTTACATTCATTTGTTTAATTCTATAGACTGTGGGGAAAATATTTTTTGAGCGCAGCTTCACATTTATATTTTTCACACATGACACTCTCAAATGTTTAAGTTGTAGCTGGACGACTTATGTTGTTTTTGTAAAGCATTACAAATAGGTGTCTATATTGTTTAACCAGTTCCACACCGCCTGCCATGTATTCACGGCGGCAGTGTGGACGCTGTGCGCGAATCGCCGTAAAAAGATGGCGATCTGCGAATGGCCGCTAGGGGGCGCGCGCGCGCTGCACTCATGAGGAGTGTGCCCGCGGCTCGGGCGGACCGATGTCAAAAGAAAGCAAAGAGGCAAAGAACGGGGAACCGCCGATGTAAACACGGCGGTTCCCCATTCTGACAGTGCGGGCATGGGTGATCTACTGATCCCTGTCACTGGGATCAGTTAGTTCTCTCATGGCCATGGTAGCCCAACCCCCCCGCCCCCACAGTTAGAACACATCCAGGGAACATAGTTAACCCCTTCACTACACCCTGCAGGTTAACCACTTCACTGCCAATGACATTTACACAGTAATCAGTGGACATTTAAATTTCTGATCGCTGTATAAATGTCAATGGTCCCAAAAAAGTGTCAAAATGTCCGACATGTCCGCTGCAATATCACAGTACCGCTAAAAATCGCAGATCGCCGCCATTACTAGTAAAAAATAAAAAAAATAAAAACCCCAGAAATTAATTCTCACCATACGTAAACGCGGCACAAACCAATCAATAAGCGCAGATTGTGATTTTTTTTTTATCACAAATATGAGGAAGAATATAAATCGTCCAAAAAAAAATGTTTTTTTATATTTTTTTTTTGGATTTGTATTTTAGCAAAAAGTAAGATATTTGTTTTTTTTTTTGCAAAATGGTTGCTCTTCTTTTGTTTATAGCGGTGAACAGAAATGACGCAGAGGTGATCAAATACCACCAAAAGAAACCTCTATTTGTGGGAAAAAAAGGACGCAAATTTTGTTTGGTTACAACGTCGCACGACCGCGCAATTATCAGTTAAAGCGAGGCAGCGCCGAATCTGGTGCTCTGGTCCTAAACTGGGAAATTGTTCCGGAGGTGAAGTGGTTAAAATCCAGTAATACACTGTCTCACCCTGCTCTGCACATGCTCAATTGCTCCCTATTTGGCATTGTTTGGCATTGTGCTGAAAATCAGAGCCCCTAGAGGCTGCTCTGCTGACAGCCTAAAGATTTACTGCTGTTCAGGAGCTCTAGGCTTTAGCAAAATGGCAATGGCCTCTGGCAAGAAGAAACAGAAGCAATGCTGGGGGCAATTTACAGCACACCAATTTTTGGTAGCACAATTATTAATGTGGAATGTATGTTCCTTGCTAAAGAACAATATTTTTTAAGATGGGTAAAGTTCTGCTTTAATTATATTTCTCATGTAGAGGTAAGAGTAGAGAAATGCAGAAACAATGGTGTCTGTTTGTGTGCTTGGAGACAGTCAGGACACGGGAGACATGCTTGCTGTATCAAAACTGCATTGCTGCAAATCCAGCTGGAATCTACTGTACTTTTAGTTAAATTCCTTAACTTGGAAGCCCAAATATAGCAAAGCAAATATGGCATAGGCGATAACTACAATAATAGTGCATAGTGCATATTCATAAATAAAGATCTTGAGGATGCTTCACCACCCATATCATGAATTTATAATCCATATATTTCTGTTTTCTGCTGCCAAGACATTAGTGTTTGTTGAATCAAATTTTGTTCCCATTATCTTAGGTCCAAATTGTGTTTTTGATTTGTTTCATCAGATTTTTTTTCGCTTAGGGTATAGTCTTTATCTATGTACAAAAAAAGTAGTTATGTGTGTTTAATTCAGTGGCCTCATTGATTGTAATCCACCATCATCAGTTTGTGCCATGTAAAATTTTGGAAATTGTAGTTTTAAAGCTACAGGACTTGGTAGCTACTGTATGTTCTTCCAGGTCTGTGCACCAGTGGCAGCTGGTGAAATTTTAGGATGGGGGGGTGCCAGACCCCGCCCTTCCTTTTTGACCCATCCCACTTCTCATAAGCCCAACCCCTTATAGTTTCCACCCCTTGTGTCAGGAGTATGCAGCCCAGCATCACCAGATAGGGTATACAGCATCAGCAGATAGCAGTATACAGAGTCACCATATACTGTGGCAGCATACAAAGCACCAGATAGGGCATACAGAGCATCAGATAGGACATACAGGGCATCAGATAGGGCATATAGAGCATCAGATAGGGCATACAGGGCACCAGATAGGGCATACAGGGCATCAGATAGGGCATACAGAGCATCAGATAGGGCATACAGGGCATCAGATAGGGCATACAGAGCATCAGATAGGGGCTCATGGCACCCCCCCCCCCCAAGTCGGGACAAGTCTTACACTTACCCCATCTAATAGCAGGCAAGCCAGGTGTATTTAAAAGTAGATCCTGCGCTAGAGCCAATACTGTCAATCTCTCAGATGTGCAGCTATGCAGACAGGTTCTGGTGCAACCATATAGACAAATGAAAACAGAAACTGCAGCGCAAAAAAGGCCAAACTAAAGTTCATAAATGTTGATCCTATGGGTCCAAAAGATGTGTACGCCCATCACCAGAAAAAACACTGCCACACACAGCTTCTTACCAGATTCCCATGACCCTCTATTACGGAGGGTCAAAATGCGCATTGGATAGAACCCCACAGGGACACAGCAGATTGTGCAGTCAGCGCTTTGGATGGAACCCCATGGAAAAACAGCAGATTATACAATCAGCGCAATGGAACAAAAATCTCCTCAGCAGGTCTCCCAAGGCGATGTGTGTACCATGGAATAAAGGTCCGATAGTGCAGATGGTATAGATGAAGCAATTTTATTTATAAAACAGGAGGTTACTCACATTTACGATAATAAAACACAGCATCTGGGCACACACAGTGTCCGGAGTCCAGAGAGCAAGATGGCCCATAGAAGCCAGGTGTATGCAGAGATCAGCTTGTGGTCAGCATGCTGGACAGCTCGGGCCCGAAACCCCGTGGAGTGCTGTGCCTGTGTGAGTAATTACACAGGCAGCACGTCTGCCACAGTGCCGCCCACAGCAGCCAATGACAGAGAGCCATTGGCTCTGATGGCTCAGGGGGCAGCCAATCAGACTATGTGTGTGTGCTTGTTCAGCGCACACACATATAATTTAATGACTGTCCAATCCGCTCACTACTTGCTGTCAGCTGACAGCAAGGAGCTGAGGAAAAAAAAAAGAAGAAAAGTCAATGTATCGGGACCTCCTGCAGGGGGGCCGGGCTGACTTTTTTTTTTTTTTACTTGTCAGCAGCGTGACATGGTCCCCATCCTATAACACAGTTAATGTCGTGCACTCCTGTTGTGGTTTTTAACTTGCCCAATCCTCATCTAACAAAGGATGGTGGAATGACCAAATGGATCTCCTCTATTTTGCTTTACCTTTAAGAGCTTTAGACAGTTTGAACAGTGCAATCTGTCCATTTTAAAGATGGAAATCATACATTTTAGTACATCTATTTTAGACTTCCAAAGTACATTCAGGACCATTGTCTCAAGCAAGTCCCATTGGAATTCCATGTTTATTAAAATAGTTTTAATCTCAACTACAGTAGATGTCAATTTAAAAAAATAAAATAAGGTCTAAATTAAAGTCCCCAACCAGAATATAGGATTGTTTAAATCACAGGGATGCTGCCTATTTATGATGGTTTTAAATATTATGTCAATGTTTCATTAAGTGGACATTCTAAGCTTTTCCTGGGACATTTCATGGGACCTCTGTATATTTGTTTTATCCATTAACTTCTTCTTAATAATCAACTTTTGGTGGAAGTTCTAAAATTCTGCCCATGCTAGATGTCATGAACATGTTGCTGTGGTCCAACTATTTTGAATGATGTTCAGTACCAACATCCGAAGGTCATCATATGTATGATCTATCCAGTGTCTCATTTTCTAATCTGAAATGATGTAGCTGACCATAATTAAAGTGTTACTAAACTCACAACAGTGAAATCAGTCTGTATATGCAGTAAAGCATGCTTGTTATACTCACGGTGTAACCTAAAGGGTTAATCATTTGCATTGTGTAAAAAGGCTGTTTGAGCCTGTCTTCTCTGATCCTCCCCCTTCACAGTCCCCAATCCATCTCCTGATAGTACAGAGCCTTGGGGGCATTCTGCATCTGCTCAGTTTGGTGTGTATTGCTACAGGTCACAGGGCCAATCAGCACTGTCCAGACAGAGGGTCAGGGGTCATACAGCCTTATAGATGATATGAAAACTCCTCCTACAAGCTTTAACCAGTGCTTGGCCGGACACTGATAGAAGTCCCAAGACTGCTATATACTGCTGATGAGCAACGGTATTTAGCAGTTGATGTTTCCTTAAATATTTGCATTTCCATGTTCTGTGTACTGTGGGAGACCAGATATAGTGAATGCAGGGTCCTGGGTTTAGTAACACTTTAACCAGTTCAGATCCGCGCTATAGCCGAAAGATGGCTACAGAGCAGATCTCAATTGCCCAGCGGATTTCCATGGATGTCCGCCCCTTTGCGCGCTCCCCGCATGCACTCAAAGCCTGCGGCCGTGCACTCTCGCGGACGCGGCACATTGCATGGGCGTGCCCACGGCTAGGGTGGACTCGATGTCCGCCGGAGACCCGCGATCACCTGTTAGAGCTGCAGAATGGGGAACCGCCGATGTAAACACGGCGGTTCTCCGTTCTGTGAAGGGAGACATAACAGATCTACTGATCCCTGTCACTGGGATAAGTTAGATCTGTTATGTACCTGGCAGCCCAGCCCCCATACAGTTAGAACACATGCAGGGAACACAGTTAACCCCTTCACTGCCCTCATAGTGTTAACCCCTTCCCTGCCAATGACATCTATACAGTAATCAGTGGACATTTACATTTCTGATCGCTGTATAAATGTCATTGGTCCCAAAAAAGTGTCAAAAATGTCCGACATGTCCGCTGCAATATCACAGTCCTGATAAAAAACGCAGATCGACGCCATTACCAGTAAAAAAAAATAATAAAATAAAAACGCCATAAATCAATTCCCATAGTTTATAGATGCAATAACTTTTGCACAAACCAATCAATATACGCCGATTTTGCTATTTTTTTACCAAAAATATGTAGAATATATATCAGCCAAACCTGATGAATAATTTTCTTTTTTAGATTTTTTTTTTGGATATTTATTATAGCAAAAAGTAAAAAACATTGTTCTTTTTTCAAAATTGTCGCTCTTTGTTTGTTCATAGCGCAAAAATTAAAAACCGCAGAGGTGATCAAATACCACCAAAAAAAAAGCTTTATTTGTAGGAAAAAAATGATAAAAATTTTGTTTGGGTACAAGGTCACACGATCGCGCAATTGTCATTCAAAATGGAACAGCGCCGAAAGCCGAAAATTGGTCTGAGCAGGAGGGGGGTTTAAGTGCCCAGTAAGCAAGTGTTTAAGTAGACATGATTCTCAAAATATTCATTAGCAGTGCCCTTATTTTTAAATTGTGGCCTGGTTATGATATTGCAACTGAAATCATGTTGCCAATCCTACAAGTCATTGCAATGTCTTATTATGTAGGCATAACATTGGGGTAGAATGGCTTATGATCTAATTCCACAATTCTTCATTGTCCTTAAATATGCATATGGAAAAATTTTAATCTAAACACAATGGCGTACTTATAGTTTCTATTTGGGAATAGATGATCTCTCTGTTGATGACTTAGAGGCCTAATTATAGCAGAGGGATCACTGTCCACGCTCTGATAGACACTAAAGTTTCCTCCACACTGCATTCTTAATTAAAAAAGGAAAACTGATGTGTGTAGCCTGTGGTAGCCAACAGTGTTCTTTTAGTATAATGCTGCAAAGGGAACGCCATCATTAGAGAAGAGGTTGGCTGCATTGTTGGACTCACCATCCCTCCTTCTACCTCCATGCCTGTTTTTTTTTTTTTTTGTGTTCATTATTCATTGGAATGAATGGTACTTTGAAATTCAGAAAACAGAGCATAATGTAAAACATGCTGTTGTGCTTTATGAATGTACTGATGTTTTTGTTATTTAAGTTGTGGTATGATCCAATGTATGCCCTATGAGGCATAAAGGACTGGTTTCCTTTTTTTCAACAACACACTCTTTGGAAATATCCACCTGAATTGGGCCCTTTTGGGACATGCTATAGTATACTAATGTTCCTACAAGGAGTTCTTTCATTTTGTCAAGTACATTACTTTGTTCAATATCCAACTGTGTTTTTCTTTAAAAATTCTCAGAGGTGAAAAAACATCAGAAAGATGTTGATTGAATTTTGCCAGCTGATTGTCCAGTCCTAGAATTGCTTGCAGCAAAAATTGCTGTTTTTCAGGTGTTTTCAATGATTGCAGCAATTTTAGCTAGTTATCTGTATTTGGTTTGGGCTTTCTGATGACAAAATAAGACCACAATACTTGGCTTTCACCTAGTCTGAATTCAATTTAAGGTGTATGTAAACTCAGATACTAAAATTGTATATGAGCTTTAACATGTTAATTTAATAGAATAATTTTCAAAGCTTTGAAATCTACAACATGTATTAAAATACTATCTGGTTATCTTGCCATAAAGGACCTGGTTTAGGTACTTCCTCTTATAGGGTTACAATCAGGGCTGTCTCAATGTATGGGCGCCCTTGTGTACTGTCCAGGGGCCCTAGGTGTATGGGAGCCCCATGATAATCTTGCATTATATCATACTTGCCAACTGTCCAGCTTTTTACTAAGCTGTCCCAAGATAGCCGTGTCCTGAGCAGCATCCTGGAACCCATTATTGTGCTCTTCTGACCCCCCTGTACTGTGCCCTTCTGCCTCCACCCCTGTACTGTGCCCTTTGTGTTGATTAGTCTTTGATTTGTGGAATGCTCTTTATATGGTTTAAAATAGATTTTATTGAACGTTCTAATAAATATATGTTTAATTCTATGAACTATTTATACATCAATTCTTGAGAGTAGGTGCGTAAATTGGGGCAGGCTCGTAGGGGCCAAGTGCATTACTTTGCCCAGGGGCCCATGATGCTATTAAGATGACCCTGGTTACAATGCTCTGCTTCTCTGTCTTTCAGTTGTGCTCCATCCTCGCCACTTAGGCTTCTGATGGTGACTGCAAGTGGCCTTACAATACACATTAAGTACAGCACCAATTTGTATATCTCATGACCAGCTATGACCAAATTTTGCCATACACTAAAAGAATTGTGTTCCAAATTTTTTTGAATGATTATTGGAGGGGTCAAATCAGCATTTGTTTTTGACCACAGTGGAAAGAAAATTTGAAAGAACAAAATGGATAATTGTTCTTGAACAAGCAAATTTCTTAGTGTATGACGTTTTTGTTCATGAAAGTACATTCATTTCAAAATCGAAAGTTAAAAGCAAACAAAATTTTGAAGTATTTTCAAATGATATTTGTCAAGCCATGAAATGCACTGAGATTACTACTAATGTCCGTACAAATATGCATACCTCCAGCTTAAATTGAAAATCTTTTTTTATATGTAAAAACATGTCATACTTACCTGCTCTTTGCATTGGTTTTGCACATAACAGCTCCAATCCTCCACTTCTGGGGTTCCCGGCTGGTGCTCTTGGCTCCAAATGTTTAATAAGTGCCCACCATAGGAATCCACTTCCTTTGGGGGCACTGGTGCAGACTCGATCCCGAGCTGTGCTGCCTGCAGTTGTAGACACAGACAGCGTGTGTCACGTACCTGGTGGTCGTGTCTGACTTGTGCAGGGGACAACCTCTCTTGCGGCCCTGGTTCAAGGACCACTGGTAGTGGAGACAGGGAATCCTGGAGCACAGCAGGGCACGAGGGCTGGATATAGTCTCTGGTGGTAACTGAGAATCCACTGGAAATTGTGCAACAAAAGGGTAGTGTTGCAGGCCGGGTCGTTAACAGGCTAGCGGTGAAGTACAGAAGGATCAGGCAGGTGGATGGTCGGGTTCAGGCAGGGTCGGCAACGTGCGGGCAACAAGGGTACAAAGGAGCAGGCAAAGAGTAGTCGTAGACTGGGCTGACAGGGGTCAGGGCAGGAAGACAGCAAACAAAGTCCAGGGGGAGCCGGGGTCACAGATACAGGAAGTCTCCTTAAAGTGATACACGGGTCACAGGATATTGGAACGCTGTAAAACGGACAGCATCTGCTGCAGATTCTCACAGGCTTCGAATAGAGCCGTTTGGCGCCACTTCCTGGAGCGCACGCCCACATGGGTGCACGCACGGGCACAGGCGAACACCCACGGGCGCGTGCACCACCGCGGAAGACCGCGAAAAACACCAATGTCCCCTAACATTGTGGCTCGGTCCTGCCCCCCACTCCCTCATCACAGGCTTTGATTGACAGAAGCAGGAGCTCATGCAGTTATCAGGCTGCCCTGTGAGGAGGGAGAGAGCGGAGTGAGCTTCTGCTCTCAGGCACAGCGCTGGATCAAGATTGGGCTCAGGTAAGTATAAGGGGGGCTGGGGATCCTGTGGCATAGAAGGTTTTTTTTAAACTCTGTGGCCACTGTGCTTATTTGGACCTTTAATGCTGCAGAATGATTTCTGTACCCTTCCCCAGATCTGTGCCTCAATACAATCCTGTCTTGGAGGTCTACAGACAATTCCTTGGACTTCATGGCTTGGTTTGTGCTCTGACATGCACTATTAACTATGGGACCTTATATAGACAGGTGTGCACCTTTCCAAGTCATGTCCAATCAACTAAATTTACCACAGGGGGACTCTACTCAAGTTGTAGAAAGAGAGAAAAAATGTGCTTTCTAGAGTGCCACCGTCCTAATCAAAACATAAAAAGAACACAGAGGAAATACCTCAAACAAAACTTTAAGGGCACACCACAAGGCTTTCCAAAATAAATTTATGTATAAAAAATATAGTTTATTAGAAAATGCATAAAACCAGTAATTTCATTAAAATAATGTACACATTCTTTTGGGGTCAGTATATATGTCTCCCCAAGGATGGAGGGTGAGAACAGCCTACAAATATAAATCGACTACAATACACAGAAACAATGATACATAATACCAAGGCTGTATGAACATAAGAAGTCAATTATATGGTTGGTCAACGCATTTTGCTATGAGCTTCTTCAGGACCCTTTCATTCGTAGGCTGGAATTTTTTTAAGGTGAGTAGAAAAACATATGTCAATACATTATCATTGTTACATTCACCATTTATTTACATTACCAATTTGATACATTAGGCTTACATGTAGCTGTCTGCAACCCAGAAAGTATAATCAGGGGGGTGGACACAGGGGATCAAAGGCGGCAATCGGGCTCAAATCAAATTTATGATAAAGATAAATTGGAACTAAAATCATAAGAACATGCATTCTATATCCTGGCATTATCCATTATGTAAGTATATACCTTGTTTAGCAGGGACAAGGAGTATTGCTCTTATAAAAAGTATGACATCGTATCCGGTTTGAATGCTTATGTGGATAGGCCAATCTATAAAATAGATAGTGTGCGAGTATTAATATCCATGCCATAAGTGTGTCTATACTCAGGAAAATATAGATATTAATAAGGACTTACCAAAGTATACGTATATATATGACAAATAGTAGAGTGTGAGCGTCCCTTGTGGTGTATATGGAGCAGGTTAGGTATATGGTAATACCTGGGATATTATCTGTAAGTGTGAATAGAGTACGGATAAATACATATAGATCTAGCGGACCTATCTGTATGATGAAGGCCCCCCACAAATATAACAACATACCTGGAGATAGTAAGCACTATCTAATCCATGCAGTATAGAATATTAGCCCAGTATCAAAGGATGGACTTGCCCAGCAATGTCTGAAATATAAGGGTAAAGTCTAAAGCTAAAAGACTACCTTCTATGTTACAAAAAGATATTGTTATGGAGGTTTGCTTCAGCATGGCACTTTACCTGACATCCTCCTGGATATTTGGATTGCCCACCACCGTGACCGCTCATGGAGAGTGTCTGTCCTTTTAAAATCCCCCACCGTGCAAACAATGTCTGTCGCCTAACATGTGCATACAAAGGGCGTCATAAGGCCATGACACAACGGCACATACCCGGAAGAACGGGGTGTAAAGGGGTACATCCCGGGAGCACGCCAACCTGTAGGAGGACAACAACAGTGACCTCACCACGGCAGCCACGTCACCAAGGCCTGCCCCTAACACATCCAATAAGGATGTGTGAAGTGCATATGTCCGCCTCACAGATTGACATGCAAGCCAAATGAAAATGACACTGTATTTGTTGAAGAGTAAAATTTGTATTTTCAGCAAGTAATAAAAGACAAAAACAAAAATCTTCATAACTGAATATCATCACTATAGTAAGTACAGAACGTGGACATAGGATAAGGAAAAAGAGAGAATTATAGTGCGAACAAGCATACATTGGATAGTGCACAGAAAGGTCATTGTTGGCCACTCTTAAAGGACACCGGATTATGCTGAGGGGAGGAGAACAAGAGCATTAATTATTATAAGAATGGTTTATAGCTTAAGGCTTTATTTAACCCCGGCATTTCTGTAGCTTTTAAATTGAAAATCCAGCGTGCTTCACGCTGTAATATAACTTTATCAAATTCTCTTCCTCCCCTTTGGTTCTCCAGTATTCTTTCTAGGGCCGCAAACGAACAACCTCGGGGTTGTTTTTGTGGTATAGGCCTAAGTGTCTGCCTATAGGTGTGGATAGAATGTTTTATTGCCATAATAAATATGGTCTTTGATTCTACGCCAAAATTGGTGCTTCGTTTTGCCCACATAAAATGCCCTGCAGACACAGAGCATTATGTAGACAATTCCTATATTTTGGCAGTCGACATGATGTTGGATTGTATGCAAATTTCCATTGGGTAAATAGAAGGTTTGATTTTCATATATCCAATGACAGAATTTGCATCTCCCACATTTCCATGTTCCTTTTAAATTATCTTATGTATTATCTTTTTTTCTCCTGAAAGTGGCTCCGTCTCCTAATTATCTGGTCTCTAAACAAACGTGCCCTTTTATATGTAATTTCCAGGAAATCCTTAAGATATTTTCTGAAGATATTATCATTAGTCAATAGGTACCAATGTTCCTGCAGGATTTTTTTAATTACTGCATGTTGTCTGGTATAAGGAGTTATAAGGGTTTCGGCTTCTACAGATTTTTTTGTCCGAAACATAACGTCTTCTCTTGTACGTTGGTATGCTTTATTGTGTGCTTTACACAACAATGTCCTCTCATAAGTAACCTGTCTCATAGGGCATTGGCTTCTTGCTTAAAGTGCTCGTCATTGGAACAGATTTGTTGAAACCGGAGATATTGTGCATACGGTATACTATGCACCTGTCACATACCTTGTAGGTGAGCCTGACTTTCATAGGAGGAGACCTCTCATACAGCTCTGGCTCAGGGACCACTGGAGTTGTGACAGTGGCCGTGTGAGCACAGTGGGGTAGGAGTGCCTTTTGGAATCCGCTGTTGCAGGCAGGGGTGCACAGGCATGGAATCACCAGATGAGCTGGACTGGAAGGCAGCTGAAGGGGAAAATGCAGATGCAAGCACGATTCCAGGCACTGGATAAGTAGTAGCAGTAGCCTGAAGCAGAGTGAGACAAGCCGGGTCAAGCACAGGTAAACAGGTACATCAAACGGCAAGCAGAGAGTAGTCAGATAACAGGCAGAGGTCGGCAACTAGTTACAGGCAAGAACAGTCTTTGAGCAGGGTCAAGGCAAGCCGGGGTCAGGTTTGGAGAAGGCAGGATAGTCAGACAAAGCCAGGTTACTTCAGGTATTGCAGGTTCAGATATACACAGGGGTAAGCTGCAGATCAGAAAGCGCTGCATAAGTGCAGCTGCTGTCTTTTTAAAGGCCTATTGGTGGTGAGTCCCACTGGCGCGCGTTCGTGCACGTGCGTGCACGTGCGCGCGCATGGGCACACGCATGTAGCTCTGCCTAGTATGAGAGATACCTGCAGGGACCCGCACAGGCATGCGCACATGTGGCAATGCAGCATGTCCCTGACAGCACCAAAGGTTTTGAATGAAAACTTTGGGCATGTAATACCATATTTCCAGCAGTAGGTTTTCTGTATAGAGTGGTTGCTATTTTCCCATCTTTTTATATGCAATTTTTTATATCTAGGAATGGAATCATTTTTGTGTCCAACTGCATCGTGAATTTTAATTTCCAATAGTTTTTATTAAAGAGTATGCATCAGTACATCAATAGTTTCATGCACAAATATCCAGAACTTAATCAATGGCAATAATCCCAGTAAACTTATCCATTTCAAGATCAAATGATGCATATATCTAATCTCATACTGATTCAAAACAAAGCTTTACCAGGTGATCTTAAAATGTACATAACCACAAAATAACGCCTTCAATACGAAGGTTACTCAGACATATTCCAGTTCTATATAGACAATTAGCAGACTCTCAATAAACTGTGTTTAATAATAGACCTGAGAAGAGTTTAAAGATATGAAATCAAGCCTCTTGGCATAAAGAGCCATGAGAGAACAGAAAGAGAGGTATAGAGAGAGGAAAGGAGAAAAAAAAGAAAAAAAAAGGAACAGAAAAAAGAGAAAAAAGAGAATTCTTCCGAGCCATTCAGCACAAATCCAGGTTACTACTTGTTGTAATACCAGCAAGACCACTTATCGTTAAACACAGACACTGAATTGTTATTAAGGGCAATTGCACGTTCATATATATAGTGAGTATTGACCCTGTGTATCACCTCATTTACTGATGGGGCCTCTGTAGTCTTCCATCTTTTGGTTATGGTAAATCTGGCTGCTATTAGGATGTGTGCAATAATAGTTCTAAATTTATTTTGGAATGAATCAATATTGAGATTTAATAAGGCTAGATGAGGAGATGGGCTTGTGTATGATCCAGTTACTTTCGCAATGAGTCTAAAGACTGCATTCCAAAAACTTCTAATATTTTTACAGCTCCACAAGACATGAAGGAGCTTTCCCACTTCCCCACATTGTCTCCAACATAACGGCGACTGATCTTTATACATCCTGGATAGTCTAAATGGGGTGAAATAGCCTCTATATAATATTTTCAACGCACAATGCCAATTATCCACACAGTGGGACAAAGTGAGGGGAGCTCTAATGGCCGACTTCCATTCTGTGTTAGAGAATTTCTTCCCCAAATCTCTCTCCCAGGAAGTTTGGTATGTATTCTTAGAAGTAGATTCTGTGCTAGTGTAGTATTTATAGAACCATGAAATACCTCCTTTTTTCTCATAGCTAGTTTTGTAGTATTCCCAAAGCTTGGAAGGAACCAGGACATGGTCCAAAAGCTGTTTTTTTATTAAAAGAGCTTATCTGCGCCCAAGCTAGAGGGTCACTTCTCTTAAGGTCCTCAGTTACCTCTCCTAGTGAAGTACATCCTTTCCTTTCCCATAGGCTCGTATTGAGGTTAGGTATTAAGAAATAATAGGAGTGTAATGGGGTTTTTATTTTTTGTCGTGAATGGGGATGTGAGGAATTTTGTGTCGCTTGTGCCCACAGTTCTAAAGATATTTGTATTGATGGGAGGTTTGGGGCCTTACATACCTGCCCCCCGCTGGCTGCTAGTAGGAGGGCTGTCAAGTCTTTATTACCCATACACACTTTTTCTATGTCCACCCATCTTTGATCTGTGAGAGGGTTAAACCATGCTTTCAATTGGTCAAAGATCGCTGCTCTATAATAAGATTCTATTAAGGGTGCACCTGCTCCCCCTTCTGATCTGTGCTTAACCAATATACCAAATGGCAACCTGGCTGTCTTCCCTCTCCAAATAAGTTTTTTGAAATTTACTTGCAATTGGGTAAAGAAAGACCTGGGGATGGAAATGGGTATAGTCCTAAAAAGATACATCAACTTAGGCAGCAGTAACATCTTAAAGGCTGCTATTCGCCCCAACCAAGAGATTTCAAACTTGTTTATCTGTGCCATTTCCTGCGTCATACTCTTCAAGATCTTAGGGAAATTGAAGTCAAACGTTTTAGAGGTTGGAGAAACCAAAGTGACACCCAGGTAAGAAATGTTTTGGGTTTCCCATATAAATTTGTATTTATCCTTAAGAATATTTAGTGTCGATCTAGGTACAGATATGGGAAGAGCTGAAGTTTTAGATAAATTGAGTTTATAGTAAGAGGCTTCGCTAAATGCCGTAATAATCCTGTTAATTGATGCTATGGAAGACAGGGGGCGTGTCACTGTGAGGATAACATCATCCGCAAATAACCCAATGGCCCACCTCTATCCCATGAACTTGTGGAGTGGATCTTATTAACTCTGCAAATGGTTCCATTATTAATGTAAAGATGATGGGAGATAAAGGACACCCCTG
>BLSH010142595.1:340630-360912 GCA_018402905.1 Glandirana rugosa | reverse complement strand
ATCGCTTCGGAGAATGATATTTGAGTTAAATAGATTTTGAAGTCGAGAAGGGTATAGACATGGATCTAGCTGTGATTTATAAGAATTCCTATTTATGTTTAAATATACCCTTTGGGTTTTGTAAAGAATGGACCCACAGTGAAACCAAAGAGGTTGGAGATTTTGCAAACTGAAGTTAAAGGGATTCTAGAACTTCTCATACTGCGTCCTTTACCGTGTCTATTTGTTCAAACTTTAGAGAACCAACCCCGCTTATCGTCGGAAATTCTACAATGACGACGGATTCAACTACATAGAACCCATATAAATTTGTATTTATCCTTAAGAATATTTAGTGTCGATCTAGGTACAGATATGGGAAGAGCTGAAGTTTTAGATAAATTGAGTTTATAGTAAGAGGCTTCGCTAATCCTATTAATTGATGCTATGGAAGTGTCACTGTGAGGATAACATCATCCGCAAATAACCCAATTTTATGGGACTGATGGCCCACCTCTATCCCATGGACTTGTGGCGTGGATCTTATTAACTCTGCAAATGGTTCCATTATTAATGTAAAGATGATGGGAGATAAAGGACACCCCTGGCGGGTGCCATTCGTGATCAAGAAGGGGTCAGAGGACATTTTTGAAGTAAGAACTTTGGCCGAAGGTTGAGAATATAAAGCAAAGACAGCTGATTTTATAAATCTTTCCACACCAAACTTGTTCAGAACCCCTCGCAAGAAGCCCCAGTGCACCCTGTCGAATGCTTTTTCAGCATCAAGAGTTATAAATACCGAGGGTGCACTGCGCTTCTCCACTATTCGCAGAAGATCAAACATCCTCCGTGTACCATCAGGAGCTTGTCGCCCCTTCACAAAACCCACCTGGTCTGGTTTTATAAGCAGAGGGGACACCTTGGCTAATCTAGTAGCCAGCACTTTCGCATAGATTTTTACATCAGTATTGATAAGTGATATTGGTCGGAAGTTCTTCGGATGGTCGAGACCTTTCTCAGGTTTTGGGAGGGTGATCACCACCGCCCGAAGCATCTCCGCGGGAAAACAGCTGGATTCTGCCGCTGCATTGCACACTGCTGTCAAATGGGGTAATAAAATATCCCCAAAAATCTTATACTCTACAGAAAATCCGTCATCTCCAGGAGATTTGTTTTGAGCCATTGTTTTCACTACCTCTTGAATTTCTTGCAGTGAAAAGGGCTCATTCAGTGTATTAGAAATAGAAATATCTAATTTGGGAAGATTAACTGTGTCTAAAAAGGCATTTATGATTGCGTTATTCAGTTGGGGAGTATTGGGATCTTTGTTTAGATTATATAGGGACTAGTATTTTTGAAAAGCATTAGCAATCTCTTTCGGATGATACACTAACTTGTCCGTGGATGGGTCCTTAATAGAGGACAAGTGGGTTTTATTAATTTTAGCTTTTAGTCGGGATAATAATAATTTACCTGCTCTATTACCGTGCGAGTAGTATTTGGCTCTTATTCTTTGTAATGATTTTTCTTGTTGAGACATAAGATTTAGGCGTAATTCCTGGCGGTATTGTAAGAGGGACTGAGATAAAGCTGGGGTTGGGTTTTGTTTATTTCTCTCTTCCAAAACCTTTATTTTGTTAAGCAGTGTGTCAATTGCATGCATCCTCCTTTTCCTTTCCCTTGAAGCTAGTTGGATCAACAAGCCTCTGCTAACCGCCTTATGGGCACACCACACATTAAATACACTAGTATCAGCAGAAAGATTCGTACTAAAAAATTCCTGCAAATGGTTAGACATTTGTTCCTGGGTATGTTTCAAGGACATTAAGTACGTATTATTGCGCCACCGTTTCACAGTACTTTGGGTATTCTCCTCCTGGAGAGTGATAGAAACTGGGGCATGATCAGACCAACCAATTGTGTGAATATCCGCAGTGGTGAATTTGTATAAGAGGGAGGTGTCCATCAAACACATGTCAATGCGCGAGTAGGAATGGTGGGCAGAGGAAAAGAAGGTGTAGTCCTTATCCTGTGGGTGGGAATATCTCCAAACATCATGGAACTCAAATTCCCGGATGATTGGGAGTATTGGTGTTTTATTTTTAGTTGATTGGGATGAAACGTCTATATTTGGCTCCATAGTTGCATTAAAATCTCCACATACAATGAGTCCTCCAGTGTGAAGTTTTTGGACTTTTTTGAGAAGTTTACGTAATAAACGTAGCTGATGAGTGTTTGGAGCATAAATGTTTACTATCGTACATTCGTGGTTGTTTATTAGGCAGTTAATTATGATATATCTTCCGTGAGGGTCCTGGGTCTCCTTATGAAGTTTAAAGCTGACAGAGTCTTTTACCGCGATTAAAACTCCTCTTTTCTTTTCATTTGCATTAGCACTATATATATACGGAAAATTTTTATGGGTACATCTTGGTGCTTTCTGATTAATGAAGTGTGTCTTTTGCACACACAGGATATCCGCACGCAATTTGAGTGCTTCATTCCACAGGGCTGATCTTTTGAATGGGCTGTTTAATCCATGTGCGTTCAAGGTTACTAATTTCAAGAGCATTTTGATGTTATATAGTGTGCATAGTGTTGCGGGGATATTGAGAAGAGTGGAAAATTAGTACCTCTTTGGAGGGTGTGCCGAAAATGGTGCCCTGGACCTGGCTGTCCGTCTTGAAAGAAGGCCCATGCCTCTAAGTCGTCATTCGGAGTTGAGATGTGGACGTTCCTTTTTGCTGACAAGGCTCGGAAAGAAGGTAAAAGAAGAAGAAAAAAAAAACAGAAATAAAACATAAACATGAACAAAGGTTAGAAAATTGTGAAGTCAATCACTGAGCAGCTGTTGCTGCTATCAACAGTTGGGGTTGAGGGAGCAGGGACCGTGCCCACTTAAACTTATTAATGACCCCGAGTCAATGTGCTTGTATCAGGTTTTTTCCCATCCTGGGGAGATTCTTCCGCATGTGGCCTTCTCTCTAGGGGACTGCTCCTCTGGTGGTAACAAGTCCCATTGTCGAGCTAGGGTAAGGCCTCCTTCTAAAGAAGTAACTGAAAATATTTTACCATTCTTTGTAATGAGCAACTTGGCAGGGTATCTCCATTGATACATTAATTGGTGGTTTCTGAGGAGTTTAGTGATAGGAACTAATTTTTTCCGTGCTTGGATTGTATATTGTGACAAGTCAGTAAATAGCGAAACGCTTGCATATGGGTCCGGGAGCGGCGTATGCTTCCTAGCAAATTGCATCAATTCCTCTTTAACGTGAAAAAAATGAATTTTCGCTATGACATCTCTGGGTACAGTTTCTGCCAGATAAGGGGGTTTAGGCAGGCGGTGAGCCCTATCAATTACCAGCTCCCTCTCCAGCATGTTAGGGAGAAGGGTGGCAATGAGTTGGCGCACATAGTTGCGAAGATCTGATGGAGCGATCATTTCTGCCACTCCCCTGAACTTTACATTACACCTGCGGGACCTGTCCTCAAGGTCTGCGATTTTTGCTTTTAAAGAAGAGAGTTCATCTTCTTGCTCATTATGTGCATCTACTAATTCATTGTGTGCAGTAGCATAATCCCCCATTTTATCTTCCATGTGCAGCACTCTTTCTCCCAAGTCATCTATTTCTCTTTTTGTCTGTGACATAAACAACATCATGTCTCTATGTATGTTGCTCTTCAAAGAGATCATCATTTCTTTCATGACCGTATCTGACAGGAGTTTATCCTGTGTGGGAAAGTTCTCTATCCTGTCTATTATTTCGTTGGTGTCATCCTGGGAGTTGCAATCCTCCTCATGTAATTCTCCTTCAGCACTGTGAAAGGATTGCTTAAATTTAGCCTTCACCGGGCTTGTGCAGGGGGTGCTGTGTGCGGATGCAGAATTGTTACCTTTCTCCGAGGCTGCGGGAGTACGATCCGAACGTTCTCCTCGTTGGTGTTCTTTGTGCTGTGTGTCGCATGTGCCAGCGCCATCTTGATTGGGCGGTGATCCAGCTGACGGAAAGAATTCCGTTCGTTTCCGTGGCCCCCCTTGCTGTTTTCTCTTCCCCATGGTCACCAAGAGCGTTCCTCCTGTATACCCCGCAGATTTGGGCCTCTTTAGCTGGGTCTGTGTCGCTTAATAGCCGCTAATTCGTGGGTACAGCTGCGGAGCTCCCTCACTAAGCAGCCATCTCCTTCCGCCGTTGGCTCCGCCCCCTTGCATCGTGAATTTTAAATTGAAATCATTGACTGCCATCCAAGATATGAATTTGCTAAGTACCACCTCTGACCCCGACCACAGCATGATCACATCATCTATGTATCAGAGCCAGAGGAGAATATCAGGCCAAAATTTACAAAATCTGCCATCCGAGAATAGCATCCGCTCCCACCCCCCCAGGTACAGGTTGGCACAACATGTCCCATTGCCACCCCCTGTATCTGGAGGTAGTGGGAGTCGTCAAACACAAAAACATTTCTAGTCAGAATATGTTCCAATGCTGCCAAGATTAAATCATTGTACCCATAAAAATCTTGATGTTTCTCCTAGAGAAACTTCCTGACTACTGCCAACCCTTTAGAGTGTGGAATACTGCTATAGAGGGCCTCTATGTCAATAGCTACGAGTCTGGTATTGGGGGGGACCTGAATGCCCTCCAACCTTGTTAAGAGGTCTGGGGTATCTTGCATAAAGGAGGGTAGAGATGTTACATGTTGATGTAAGTATGTGTCAATGAGACAACTCATTTGTTCAGTGTCGGACCCAATCCTGGACACTATGGTTCTCCTCGGTGGTGTTACAATATTTTTATGCATTTTTGGTAGCGCGTAGAATGTGGGCATTCATGCGTTTTTTACCAAAATTGATTCATATGTGTCCTTATCTATGACTCCCTGCTGATATGCTTGGAGTATAAGATGTAAAAATTCTTCCTGAATTTTTTTAATAACCTCATGTGGGATTTTTTTATGGCATTCCTCATTGTTAAGAATTTTTAGACACATTTCTTTATACTGGTATATATCCATTTGTACCACTACCCCCCCCCCCTTATCCAAAGGTTTTATGAAGATGTTATCATTGTTATTTAGTCCTCGTAGGGCTTCCCTATACTTTCTGGGTTGCAGACAGCTACATGTAAGCCAAATGTATAGTTTCCCAAACATCATATTGGTAATGTAAATAAATGGCGAATGTAACAATGATAATGTATTGACATATGTTTTTCTACTCACCTTAAATACATTTCCGGCCTATTAAATAAAGGGTCCTGAAGAAGCTCATAGCAAAATGCGTTGACCAACCATATAATCGACTTCTTATGTTCATACAGTCTAAGTATTATATATCATCATTTCTGTGTATTGTAGTCGATTTATATTTGTAGGCTGTTCTCACCCTCCATCCTTGGGGAGACATATATATTCATCCCCCAAGAATGTGTACACTATTTTAATGAAACTACTGGTTTTATGCATTTTCTAATAAACTATATTTTTTATTCAGAAATTTCTTTTGAAAAGTCTTGTGGTGTGCCCTTAAAGTCCACTTTTCTTTGAGGTACTTCCTCTGTGTTCAAGTAGTAGAAACTTCTCAAGGATGATCAGCGGAAACAGGATGCACCTGAGCTCAATTTTTTTGTGTTATGGCAAAGGCTGTGAAAACGTATGTATGTTTTTTTCGTTCTTTTTATTTTTAATAAATTTGCAAAGATTTCAAACAAACTTCTTTCATGTTTTCATTATGGGGAATTGTTTGTGGAATTTTGTGAAAAAAAAAAGAATTGAATCCATTTTGGAATAAGGCTGTCACATAACAAAATGTGGAAAAAGTGAAGCGCTGTAAATATTTCCAGATACACTGTATCTCCTAAGAGAGAAGAACTGACTAAGTTTGGAAGGATAATTTTTGAGCACACCTTCTATACCACTCAAGCTACACCCAGTTTCCATATTTCAGTTCTAAAAGGATTAGGCTGTGCAAAAATTAGGTGCACTAAAATAGTGATTAGAATTAAATGTTCTATTATAGTTGTACTAAATGTTGAGTCTGTCACACATAACTCTCTCATAGGCTAACCTGCTAGCATAGCAATGATAACATAAAAAGGGTATGAAGACATATTGATTTATAATAGACATTAATCACTTGCAGGCCAGCCGCCATTGTTTGACGGCGGCAGATCGGCTGTCCTGCCCAAATTGCCGTAGCTGTACGGCGGTGCATTAAGTGACTGTTGGGGGCACAAGTGCCCCCTGCACGTCTCTAGAGCCGATGTGCATGGCCGGCGAGCGAGATGTCCGCCAGCCACTCCTCACAGAGCCAGAACTGACAGGGAAGTGGAGAGAGATCTGCTGTTCCAAATAACCCGGAACAGCGATCTCTCTCCTCCTCCAGTCACTACAGCCCCCCCACAGTTAGAAACACCACAGAGGGAACACAGTTAACTCTTTGATCGCCCCCTAGTGTTAACCCCTTCCCTGCCAGTGACATTTATACAGTAATCAGAGGCTATTTTAACTTGTTCTTTACTTTTTTATATATTTATTATAGCAAAAAGTAAAAAATATTTTTTTTTCAAAATTGTCACTCTTTGTTTGTTTATAGCGCAGAAAATAAAAACCGCAGAGGTGATCAAATACCACCAAAAGAAAGCTCTATTTGTGGGAAAAAAGGACGTGAATTTTGTTTGGATACAACATTGCACGACCGCACAATTGTCAGTTAAAGCGGCGCAATATCATGTTGCAAAATGGGCTCTGGTCAGGAAGGAGTCAAATCCTTCCGGGGCTGAAGTGGTTAAACATATCCCTTCTCACTTTAGGTACAAAATACAATGATAATGATGACATTACTAACTATATTATTAGCTATATTATACATATGTTATTATTATCAATTTATGGAATGTTGGTGTGGAATGTGATTCGTTTTTGGAATCTTGTAACCTGGGAATGTGATAACATAAGGATGAATCCTCATAGCTCTTGTTACTGTCATTTCAGGACACTGATCCAGCAACACTGTGCACATGAACATGATATTCCCTGTATGTACTTGGTACATTTTCTTCTCTAGCCATCTCTGACTTGTATTCTATACAAAAACAAATGATACAAAAGGAATTCTGATTAAGATAGGTAGATAATTATCTTATTAAAGAACATGTCACCGTATTTGATCATATATTCCTGTTCATGACATGTCATTTGCCATTATAAGTTGGCATGCATTTTGACTCGTGCTCATGCTGCCTTTGTCTATTTATCAATTAAATCTTTTGGTAATGAATATTATCACCTTTTTTGTTATGCAAACGTAAGCTTGATTTCCCTAAAAAATTGCCTTGAGCTTGTTTTAAGTTATCCGTTCAACTTCAAGTCTGAGTGTTGTTTGTACCCTAAAACAGGCTTTCTCAGCCAGGGTTCTCTGGAACCAGTGGCGGCTGGTGCTCCATTTTTTTTGGGGAGGTGACAAACAAAAGAAGCCGCCAGCACCCCCCTACCCCGGTCGATTTGTTCGTCCTACTCTTCGGTGCCTCCTTCTCTGTGTCTCCTCCTCGGTGTCTCCTCCTCAGTGGCTTCCCCCTGCGTCTCCTCGGTCGCTTCTCCTCTCACCCAATCGTGTCTCAGGACCTGCTTCCTGGCAGGGAGGAGAATCAGGAAGACAATAGCGAATATTAATACTGTCACACAACTGGGTGAGCTCAGGGCGCAGTGCTCTGTACCCCGAGCCCACCCTTTTTTGAAGCCAATTAGAGCCTTAGGCTCTAATCATGTGCTTCAAAAAACCCCCATTGAAATTCATGCGTTTGGCACCCTGCATGTAGATTAGGGGCCGGATGCATGGATTAGGGGGGCGGCACCCCTGTGCCCCTAATGGAGCAGCTGCCACTGGGTGAAACCCTAGGGTTCCTCCAAAGGTTTATAGGGGCTCCTTGAACAATGCTAGACTGGTCTTCTACGTACAATGACTACTAATGTAAGGAGGCATTTCTCCATTAACCACAGAAGTAAGAGTACACTCTTCTACCAACAACTAATGCTTGAAAGCTTCTGCAAATTTTAGCTTCAATAACCTAAAAGAAAATAGAACTTATATGGTAATATGGGAATTTCCATGCTTCTTTTTTTGGAATGCCAAGATTGGAACCTAATTACTCTAAAATAAATGCATTTAAGGAAAAACACAGCCTCATTTACATGTGCCTGCAAACTTGGAAGTTACCTCCCTAAAAATAATTACCTCAATCTTTATTCAGAAAAATCATTTGAGCAGATCATAGCTCCTCAAAGATGATTATCCTGTCTGGCTCAAAAGTACAGCTTTCCAAGGGATTTAGTCTAAAGAGATAAAAACTAATTTACGATTGCTTTGTAATTTGATTAGTAGTTCCTGCACAACATGTGGATATCTAAAAAGGAGAGTTTTTTTTTTCTCAGAAAAGCTCATTGGCAATTTTGGACTAAAGTATGCAGTTTTGTTTGCAAACAATATCTGTTGCTAAGCAAATGGCTAATGCCCAATTTTGGGCTAAAGTTTTATCTAAAGTGATTGTAAACATTTTTTTTTTCTTTTTAAATAAAAAAACATGCCTTCATGATGATGGCCTGTTGATTTGCCATTCATTTGTTTTTTAACGTGAATATTTAGTGGTTCTTTTTTGTTTTTTTTATTTGTGCCCACTGCTTTTTCATCTTGTATCATTTAAAATTTAATGTGGATATGCTTTCATTCTATATACCAATTGCAATAGGATTCTAAAGACTAACTGTGGATTTTAATTTATCTTGAAATTATTTTTATCTACACAGATGTTTTTTCTTTCTGCACTTTATATGTATCCTATGGCTTAGCTATGTTTTTTTACTATGTATCTTTTTCTCTATATACAAGCCCTGAAGAAGGGGAAGGCAATTCCCCCGAAACACATTGGCTCTACATGTTTACCCTTATCACTATTAAATAACTATAAGATTCATCAAGTGAGATCTTTCTCTTTTTGGACATTGGGCGCTCCTCTCCAATCACCCAAAGTGTTTACTGCAGTAGCGCCTTCATTGTCATTATCAGAAAAGTAGTAGCCCTAGACCCCAATGGAGTCTATCACTTACCACCTACAACTGGGCTGTAACTAGAGTTGAGCGAACACCTGGACGTTCGGGTTCTGCGGGTCTGAACGAACTTTGGGAAAAAGTCCGGGTTTGGCACCGAACGTTGCCCGAACGTTATCCCGGACCCGAACCTCATTGAAGTCAATGGGGACCCTAACTTTTAGGCACAAAAATGGCTGTAACAAAGTCCTGGCAAGTGCTAGAGGGCTGCAAAGGGAAGTAAAATGGGGGTAAGAGTAGGGCAAGTGCCCTACAAAAAAATGGGGATAGGGAAAATCAATTAAAATCAAATAAACTAGGAGATGATTTTTGAACAATAATGTGTCACTTACAGCTGCAACTAAAACCTCTCCCTTTAGAACTAGGAGATTATTTTTGAACAATAATCTGTCCCTCTAAGCAGAAGCCTCTACCTAGTGCAGTCAGATCGCTCAAAGCAGCGGTATGTGAAATCTCAAATTACTCCCACAATCTGATCATTGTGTACAATCGTAACGATCGAAGGGTTTGATCTGCAATATGTCACTTATGCAGAGTTTGATCTGCAATCTGTCACTCAAAGCAGCAGTATGTGAAATCTCAAATTTCTGCAATCCTTCCCTCAGAGCAACAGTAGTAGTAATCTCAGGATGCAGGATCAGATGTTAAAATGTCTGCAATCTGTCCCTCACAAAAACGCCGGCAGCATCCTCTCCCTACCCTAACCTAAGAGCATGTGACATATAGAGGCTGGGTCACATGATGCACTGGCCAATCACAGCCATGCCATTAGTAGGCATGGCTGTGATGGCTTCTAAGGGCAAACCAGTGAAACGCTTGTTGATTGGCTGTCCTGCAGCTATTCAACATGCGTTATCAACTACCAGAACCCAGAACCCGAACGTTTTTTGAAACGGCCGTGTTTGGGTTCGGGTCCCGGACACCCGAAAGTTCGGTACGGACCCGAATGTTACAATCCAGGTTTGCTCAACACTAGCTGTAACCCATTGGAAGCAATTCCCTCTACACCTGCCATACATTAACTTGCTGCTAGGCAGCCATGAGCGGCATCAGTCCAGAGCTATCTTCCACCCAAATTTGATGCTTCTTTTTTTTGGCATGCCAACAAGATTGGAACCTAATTACTCTAAAAGTAAAGTCTTTGAGGCAAAACACAACCTCATTTATATGTGCCTGCAAACTTGGAAGTTACCTCCCTGAAAATAATTACCTCAATCTTTATTCAAAAAAATAATTTGAGCAGATCATAGCTCCTCAAAGATGACTATCCTGTCTGGCCCAAAAGTACAGTCTAAAGAGATTTAGTCTAAAGAGATTAAACTAATTTACGATTGCTTTGCAATTCGATTAGCAGTTCCTGCACAACATGTTGATGCCTAAAAAGGAGAGTTTTTTTTTCTCTCAGAAAAGCTCATTTTTGGCAATTTTGGACTAAAGTATGCAGTTTTGGCCGAGTCCTGCTGTTCATGTCAAAGGATGCAGCAGCGGGACTCAGGAGCACGCCCGCCGCCGGTCCAGGCTCCTTCTCTTCATTTGGTGACCCCATGGAAAGCCATTTTCCATGGGGGCACCCATTCGGGCATGCTCCTGAGTCCCGCTGCTGCGTCTATTGACACAAACAGTGGGACTCGGCCCCGCCCCCTGCACACATGTCACAGCTTTTGATTGACAGCAGCAGGAGCCAATGGTTCCTGCTGCTATCAATCTGTCCAATGAGGAGAGCGACAGCACCTGGAGCCACTGACCTTGTGCACATCGCTGGATAGGATTAGGCTCAGGTAAGAAAAAGGGGGGGGGGGTCTGGGGGGGGGGCTGCAGCACAGGAGGTTTTTTACTTTAATGTATAGAATGCATTAAGGTGAAAAAAAACTTGAGGCTTTACAACCACTTGAATAAAAAAAAGGTTCCCCAAGACTTCAGAACTCACCAAAAATCTGTACCCTGCACTACCTCTATTTCATCAAATGATGTCCTAAGACTTCTGGGTTGAATGCTGTCCAGCATCTATACTAATGCTGTTTTTTTTTTTTAACAGAAATTTTTTAATGAAAACATATCAACAATACAAAACATAATCATAAAGGCATTTGTCAAATTGCATGACAATATAATTCACAAGATAGGCTTCTACTGGAAATACTAACCCTGGCTATACACCATACAAGATTAAGCCTTTTCCCAAAATTTACCGAGGAGAGAAGAATTTATTCCAAACAGTACTACTCAATACATTATACCACCTATAGCTGACATTTGGGCAAATTAGGGATAGGAGGTGAGGGGGGACTGGGGGGACGGGGTCTTGGAAAAGGGGTTGGAGGAACAAAGGACCAGGTGGTCAACTTATGTGCACATAGAACCAGCATCATCTTATTTGACATTGATACCTAGCCACAAGCATCAATGCAATTTGACCACATTTTGTCGAATTTCATCAGACCTTGTCTGCTCTCATATGTAATTCTATGTAAGGGTAGCACAAAGTTAACAGTTTGCAGCCATGAGGTTCGTGTAGGGAGTCCCACAGACTTACATCGTAAGAGAATTTCCCTGTAAAAGTGAGACAGAGCTTGGTGTACCGGTCTCCCTCTATATCCTCCAAGTATCTTAATAGTAGAACAAGAGGGTCCAAGGGTATAACCATAGCACATATGTCACTTAGCGTTTCAGCCACAGCTTCCCAACACGGATGAAGCTTAGGACAGGTCCTGACTAGAGTTGAGCGAACCCGAACTGTAAAGTTCGGGTTCGTACAGAACTTTGCGGTGTTCGGGACCCGAACCCAAACTGTTGAAAAAAAAGTTTGGGTTCGGGTTCTGGGTTCTGGTATTTTTTTCCCGCTTGTTGAATAGCTGCAGGGCAGCCAATCAACAAGCGTTTCACTGGTTTGCCCTTAGAAGCCATCACAGCCATGCCTATTAATGGCATGGCTGTGATTGGCCAGTGCATCATGTGATCCAGCCTCTGTATGAGCTGGAGTCACGTAGTACTGCATGTCATATGCTCTCAGGCTAGTGTAGGGAGAGGATGCTGCTGGTGCTGTAAGGGACAGATTATTGTTATTTCCCTATCCCCATTTCTTTGTAGGGCACTTGTCCTACTCTTACCTATGCTTTTCTTCCTTTTGCAGCCCTCTAGCACTTTCCAGGACTTTTTTACAGCCATTTTTGTGCCCAAAAGTTCGGGTCCCCGTTGATTTCAATGGGTTTCGGGGTCAGGGGTAAAGTTCGGAAACTCCGGAGTCCCAATGGCATGCCGCAGTTGCCAATATTGAAACTCAAAGGATCTAGGTACTGAGTATAATCACCACATCTCCTGAAAGGACCCGATGCTGCTTTTAAACCTTGTTTGGGAGTGAATTGGTTAAAAGAGAAATGTTTTGAAAATCTTATGATCAAAGACACAATTTGATTTTTTTAAACGGACCCAGTCTTTGTTCTCTATGGCAGAGTGTTAAAATCTGTCATTTAACAGAAATTGAAAATATAATCAAGCTCCTTTCAAGAGCTCCACTTTTATAGAGTTTACTATCGATTTATTAAAGAGAAAAATAGACAAGGAAAATGTTATTAATCTGTGGGAGGGATACAACACATGTATTCTCATTATCTATGTTATCGGTAATGAGATCCTTGTTGACACAGTTGTTTGTTATTGTTTTATTATACATGGCATCATTTACATAAATTCAATTTAAAACGTATATGGAAATGCTTTGATGTGTGTCATTTCATAGATTTCAAGTCTCTGCTTGATGAGTATTAATATAACACCCATTATAGTCAGTATATCCACTCATTTATAAATGTATTTATAGATTTCTTTGGATTGTTGAATGTGTAGGCATACGTAAAGTGTACCTCTAGCCTTATTTTTTTCTTCAGTTTTGGAACATGGACGAGTTAGAACAGCTGTCAGCTTTTTATTACTATTTTTTGTGGTGTTCATTGTAACAAAAAGTGATGGAAATTACAAAATGTTACCGTTGTCACCAGAACAAAAATAGAAGGGAAATCTTTAAATGGGGACATCTGTTTTAGAGAAATGTGTCTAAAAGGGGATTTTCTTCACGCTGGCATATTTAATTAATTGCAATATTTTTTAGAACCTTATGTATTAAGTCCAAACTGATTACACTTAGGCTCCATGCACACTGTATCTCAAAAACTACAGTTTTTGGTCATTTTGGCGGTTTTTTTAACAGCCCAAAAATGCCACTTTATTTTATCCTATGTGTCCATGCACACATGGTCGTTTATTGTCTTTTATCAGCAGTGGCGTTTTTGGGCTGTTATCTGAACGCCCTGAATTGGCGTTCAAAAGTCGTTCTCCAATGAAGAAAAAACGCCCAAAAACGCTGACGCCCAAAAACGCCGGTAAACGCCGGCGTTTATCGGCGTCTGGCATTTTTTGCAGTCCTCAATAGAAGCCAATGAAGTAAAAAAAAAAAAACGCCGACGCCAAAAAACGCCGCTAAACGCTGCTTACAAAACACTGCAAATAGAACGTTTTGTGAGCAGCGTCTCCTGCCCGACGCTGAAAGAGCCCTATAGCGTCCACTGTGCATGGAGCCTTAAAGTGTTGCTAAACCTACAACAGTAAAATCAGTCTGCATATGCAGTAAATCATGCTTGTTATACTCACTGTGGAATCTAAGGAGTTAATCCTCTGCATTGTGTATAAAGGCTGTTTGATCGTGTGTTCTCTGATCCTCCCCTTCTTCCACTGACTCCAGAACAGATCCGGATAAGACAGAGTTACTAGAGTCAGGCTGTACATGCTCAGTTTGGTGTGTATTGCTAGAGAGTTGTTGTTTTTTTTCTTGGGAGAGTGCATGTGATCAGCACAGGGCCAATCAGCACTGTCCAGACAGAGGGTCAGAGGTCCTGGATCCTAATAGGGCAGCTCAGTGCAGTATGAAAACTCCTCTTACAAGCTTTAACCAGGAACTGATAGAAGTCACAAGACTGCTACATACTGCTGATGAGAAAAAGTATTTAGCAGTTTATATTAATTAAAATAATTGCATTTCCATGTTCTGCGTACTGTGGGAGACCAGATATAGTGAATGCAGGGTCCTGAGTTTAGTAACACTTTAAAGCGGTACTTTACCCATAACAACTTGATAAAAAAATATTGTTCTTTAACAAGGTACATACATTCCACATTAGTAATTATGCTACCAAAATTAGTATATACAATAAAGTGCCTCCAGCATTGCTCCTGTTTCTTCTTGCTGGAGACTGCCATTTTGAAGCTCAGAGCCACTGAGCAGCAGTAAATCTTTAGGCTGTCAGCAAATTGACCTAGTAGTTCTGATTTTGGGCACAGTGCCAAAAAATAGAGAGAGCTTAGCATGTGCAGAGCAGGGTGAGACAGTGGCGTTGGTTTACTAAAGGCAAATAAACTGTGCAGTTGCACTCTGCAAAAGCAGTTGCTCCAGAGCTTAGTAAATGAGGTGAAGCTTCACTTTGCAAAGAATACTCAATCACATGCAAGGAAAATTTAAAAAAACAGAATTTTTGCTTGCACATAATTGGATGATGGAAGTTAGCAGACTTTCTGCTCATTTACTAAGCTCTGGAGCAACTGTTCTTGCAAAGTGCAAAGTCTATTTGCTTTTAGTAAATCAACCCCAGTGTATTACTGGATTTGAAATCATATAGGCGCTTATTTTTAATGCTTTACATAGCTATGTCTGCAAAATGGGCAAGCCTGAAGTGATCTAGCAAAACCTAATTTTCTGACTAAAGTTCCTCTTTAAGTAAAACATTTTCAATAAAGGAGAAGAATTATTGGGGTCAATTTTATTTTAATTATTTTAATGTTCTGCACTGCACCTGGACTTGGGGTTGATTTACTAAAGGCAAACAGACTGCTCACTTTGAAATGGAAGTTTCAAGGGAATTTTCCCCAGAGTTTGTGAATGAGATGAAGGCCTATGGACTTCCAACATCCAATCAAATGCAAGCAAAAATGTTGTGTTTTTTTCAATTTCCTTGCACCTGATTCCTTGCAAAGTGAAATGTCACCACATTCACTAAGCTCTGGGACAAGATCCCTTGCAGTGTGCAACTTCCCTTGCATCATCCCTATGGAAAATGTACTTTACTAAAAAATTGCAACACAGATTCTCAAATGGAATTCTTTAACCACTTCCCGACCGCATGCCGTGTTTTCACGGCGGCAGTCGGGTTGCTGTACGCGAATCGCCGTAAAAAAGGCAGCGATCTGTGAACAGCTGCTAGGGGGCGCGCGCCCGCCGCACTCCTGAGGATGGTGCCCACGGCTCGGGCGGACCTGATGCCCGCCGGCAAGCCGCGATGAGCGGCCACAGGCGAAGAACAGGGAACCGCCGATGTAAACACGGCGGTTCCCCATTCTGACAGTGCAGGCATGGGAGATCTACTGATCCCTGTCATTGGGATCAGTTAGATCTCTCATGCCCATGTTAGCCCAACCCCCCCACAATAAGAACACACGCAGGGAACACAGTTAATCCCTAGCTCTCCCCCCCAGGTTAACCCCTTCACTGCCAATGACATTTATACAGTAATCAGTGGACATTTAAATTTCTGATCGCTAAATAAATGTCATTGGTCCCAAAAAAGTGTCAAAAATGTCCAACATGTCCGCTGCAATATCGCAGTACCGCTAAAAATCGCAGATCGCCGCCTTTATTAGAAAAAATAAATAAATAAAAACAGCAGAAATTAATTCTGATCATCCGTAAATGCGGCCACTTTTGTGCAAACCAATGAATAGACGCCAATTGTGATTTTTTTTTTATCACAAATATGAGGAAGAATATAAATCGCCCAAAACTGGTGAAAAAAATGTTTTTATTTTTTTTTTTTTGGATTTGAATTTTAGCAAAAAAGTAAGAAATTTGGGTTTTTATGCATCAGAAATGACGCAGAGGCGATCAAATACCACCAAAAGAAAGCTCTATTTATGGTAAAAAAAAGGACGCAAATTTAGTTTGGGTACAACGTCGCACGACCGCGCAAGTCAGTTAAAGCGACACAGCGCCGAATCGCAAAAAGTGCTCTGGTCCTAAAGTGGGAAAATGGTAAGTGGTTAAAGTGGTTATATAGGCGACACATTTTTTACTATAATGCATTCCCTGCATTAATGTTAAAAATGGGCCAGTATTTGTATCCCCCCCTCCTCTCCTAAATACTTAGTCCTCACTCAATCCAACACTGTGCCTGCCTCTAGAGGTGCTCTCCTTCCCTCTCTCAGCATTCACATGACAGAGGCAACTGCAGGAACCATTGGCTCCTGCTGCTGTCAATAAAATCCTGTGAGGAGGGAGCAGGGGGTGGGGCCAAGCCATGCTCTCTGTGCCTATCCCAGCTCAGTAGTAAGTGGCTTCCTATGGGGGCACACCAAGAAGAGGAGGAGCCAAGATTGCTCATGGGGGACCTCAGAAAAGAGAAGAGGTTTGGGGCTGCTCTGTGCAATAGTATTGCACAGAACAAGTAAGAATAAACCTGTTTGTTAGTTTAATTAAAACAAAAAAGTCTTTACAGTCACTTCAAAGTCTTTAAAAAATTAAAGAATTTTACAAAATAACCAGTTGGATGGCAGTTTTCATTGTCTAAGCGACCCTTTAAAGGAAAACAACTATTGGTGTTATCTTAGCTGTTGCTGTAATCACTTTAATTCTGTTTTGCTGAACAAGGAATGTTTCTCTTGCTACTATATATTGGAGTATGGTTGCCTTTATGTAAATAACATCTAGGAACAGAAAATCAATGATTTTTAAAACATTATAGGATGAGGAGGCTAGGGCGAATATGTGATTGCTCCGGGGAGTTTCCCTGTCTTCAGGAGATTATGGGTTAAGGTCCATATTTCTCCAGGGAATTTCACTTTCTTGGGATACTGTAATAAACTTCTAAGGACAAAGACTCCTATTGTATTGAATACCAAATGCAGCAACCAAAGTTCAATAACATTGGTTTGTTGTGTTTTTGCTGTGAGTGCCTGATCAGTGTTGAAAGGTTTTTAGTTAAGTTCCATAGTAAGAAGATTACTTACAGTCTGCTTGCCTAATGAATCCAGTAATGCTATAAAAGTATCTGTGTGGGGGAAAGTAAAGTAAATGCAGTTGAGGGATGGAAGGTGAGCAACATTTAATGCCTGCGTGCTTTATTGTTTTAGCTTCGGATCCCATCCAATTTTATGGGGATGCAAGGAAGCTTAAAGCAGGTCAAATTCAAGTCCTAAGGAGGTCAGTTGGAGGTTAAATACACCTGTCAGTAAATTCTGAATGATCTTCCCATTTTCCCATTGACATAGCCCAAAGCCCATCAAAACAGGCCCTTACAGTTCGCTTTGACATAGGAAGCGAAACGCGTTGACGTCACTTCCGGTCCTTCGTAGCCGATTGCATCACGTCCGGCGGCGGCTTAGGAGAGGCGGACGCTACCTTAATGTCTGCACGCTGTGCTATTTGATGCGGTTTTAAAGTCTTCATTTTGTAAGTAAAATTCTTTTATGCGCAATAAATCCTGTTTGTACGGTACGCACTATGGTTGTCCCTCTGCTCTTTTGAGACACTAAGGTCTGCCATCAATTGGGAAGGAGCCATTCATATCTGGTGCAGTGTTCAGCCGGGAACCATCGTTTACCATTATCTAGCCCATCTGACCTGCTGACTGAAAAGCAGTGGGTCCATTCACTTCGGTGAGTGGGGACACAAGAGGGATCCTGGCACCTGGCACATTTTCTGCACTTATTGTTCACTTGTTTATTTAATTCACTGAAGAGCACCTATGGTCACTTTATCATACCAACGGTTGATTTCCAATATTTTTTATGGACACATATGGTTATCTATTACATCAACGATTGATTTTTAATATTCCTTATGGACACTTATGGACTTTGTGTTGAATTTGATTAAGTTTTGAAAGTTTACTTGGAAAATCACTTATCATATATTATATATTATATATTTTTTTACTATTATTAATATCACATATAGTTGGGGTGGCGCTGAAATATTGTGTTTCATCTATTGCGGCTTACTGCCTCCCTGGGGAGGTAGGAATTAAAATAAAAATAAACCCCCCCTCCCAATCACTTATTAACACTATTTTAGCATTTAGATCTATCACCTAATTCGTCTTGGCGCAATCAGTTTTTTCAATTATCATCAGGCCCTTACAGTGTCAAATTGTCTTCAAAGGATAGGATTGTGGGTACTCTGAGAAAGGGTGGTATTCCTTTCATGTTTAGAGCTGGCTGGCACCTGGCGACAATTTGTGATTGTGCTGCAATAGATGTGTGTGTGTTTTTGTTCTCACTTAAAGCCCTTTGGGCTTATGCTTAAATTGCCTCCTGCTACCACAAAGAGTGCCCTAAACTGTTACTAAATCTATAAAGCATAAATGATCACAAACCACAACAAGCTCCTAAGGAACCTCAAATTTTAATCTGCAAATTTTGGCTAGCTACTTATGTCAAGTGCTGACTAGTGTTGAGCGAACCCGGACTGTAACGTTCGGGTCCGTACCGAACTTCGGGGTGTCCAGGACCGGACCCGAACACGGACATTTCAAAAACGTTCAGGTTCGGGGTTCTGGTAGTTGATCACGCATGTTGAATAGCTGCAGGGCAGCCAATCAACAAGCGTTTCACTGGTTTGCCCTTAGAAGCCATCACAGCCATGCCTACTAATGGCATGGCTGTGATTGGCCAGTGCATCATGCGACCCTGCCTCTATATAACCTGGAGTCACTTGATGCTGCAGTCACATGCTCTCTGAGACTCTGAATAGTATAGGGAGAGGAAGCTGCCAGCGTTTTTGTGAGGGGCAGATTGCAGACATTTTAACATCTGATCCTGCATCCTGAGATTACTACTACTGTTGCTCTGAGGGACAGATTGCAGAAATTTGAGAATCGAGATTTCACATACTGCTGCTTTGAGTGACAGATTGCAGATCAAACGCTGCCTAACACAACGATCGATTTGATCGTACACAACAATCAGATTGCGATACGATCATACACAATGATCAGATTGTGGGATCGTACACAACGATCAGATTGTGGGAGTAATTTGAGATTTGACATACTGCTGCTTTGAGTGACAGATTGCAGAACAAACCCTGCATTACACAATGATCTGACTGCACAAGGTAGAGGCTTCTACTTAGAGGGACAGATTATTGTTCAAAAATCATTGCCTACTCCTATAGGGCCAGGTTCCAGCTGTTGCTGTAAGTTACACATTATTTATTGTTCAAAAATCATCTCCTAGTTCTAAAGGGAGAGCTTCCAGCTGTTGCTGTAAGTGACACATTATTGTTCAAAAATCATCTCCTAGTTCTAAAGGGAGAGGTTCTAGCTGTTGCTGTTAGTGACACATTATTGTTCAAAAATCATCTCCTAGTTCTAAAGGGAGAGCTTCCAGCTGTTGCTTAGAGGGACACATTCTTGTTCAAAAATCATTGCCCACTCCTATAGGGCCAGGTTCCAGCTGTTGCTGTAAGTGACACATTATTTATTGTTCAAAAATCATCTCCTAGTTCTAAAGGGAGAGCTTCCAGCTGTTGCTGTAAGTGACACATTATTGTTCAAAAATCATCTCCTAGTTCTAAAGGGAGAGGTTCTAGCTGTTGCTGTTAGTGACACATTATTGTTCAAAAACCATCTTCTAGTTCTAAAGGGAGAGCTTCCAGCTGTTGGTGTGAGCGGTGCATTTCTTGCACCAAAATAAAAAGTCCGGCTACGTTGGTGTTTTCAAAAATAAAAAGAAGGTATTAATTGGTATTAATAAATACTTACATAGGGCTACATAGTACATTTGCGGGCACAATGAGGAGAGCAAATAAGGGACGTGGTCATGGTGCTGCTGGTGACGCTGGTGCTGCTGGTGTTGGTAGTGTTGGTGAACCCCCTGTTGGAAGGAGAGGATGTGGTCGAGGCGTGCCAGCTAAATGCACAAGGGAAGCACCTTGCTCAGGTAGCCAACTGTCACGTACCTGGTGGTAGAGTCTGGCTTATGCGGGGGCAACCTCTCTTGCGGCCCTGGTTCGAGAACCCCTGATAGTGGGAACAGGGAGCTCAGGAGCACAGGGGGGGGGCACGAGGGCTGGACAGTCCTTAGCTGGTAGACGGACGTCCACTGGAGCTCGTGCAAACAGGAGAGTAGTGATTCAATCCGGGTTGGCAACTAGCAGGCGG
>BLSH010142595.1:312132-330981 GCA_018402905.1 Glandirana rugosa | reverse complement strand
GAACGTTTGGCGAGCACAGAACAGCAGTCTTGTAACAGATTTCTTGACGGTGCCTCCTTGGGGAAACTCGACGGAAACCACACGATCCAGGGACCCACACCACCCATCATCGTCCGGATGACAGATCCCCTGCGAGCGAGGCGAAAACGTTGGACGAAGGAGAAAACGACACGACCACGGAGACACACTGGTGGTGGAGAAGGAGGTTTGACGTGTGCAGTGAACGTACTGGGAGTAAGGTACACCCCAGATCCTGGAGTAGTAGGAGGAGGTGTAGTAGAAGGTGGGTGGGAAGTGGTGACGGGAGGAACAGTCAGCGTGCGATCGTTCGGGTTCCGTCCGGACCCGGACCCGGACTTTGTCCCGAAGTTCGGACGGACCAGCAGAACCCGAACTTCCAGGTGTTCGCTCAACTCTACTCATGATGATGACGAAACACAGGTGCCAACTGCTGCAGCTTGCCTCAGTGTGCAGACTGACAAGGAGGGCAGTGGTGAAGGGTGGGTGGAAGATGATGTGGAGGAGGATGATGAGGTCCTAGACCCCACATGGAATGAGGGTCATGCAAGTGACGTGTGCAGTTTGGAGGAAGAGGTGGTGGTCACACAGAGGCACCAGCACAGCAAAAGAGGAAGCAGGTTGCAAAAGCGGAGCGAGCGTCCCCTAGACAGTAGGCCTGCTACTACCCACCACACCCAGGGACCTAGCACACCAAAGGCAGCTCAAAGGGGTTCCTCCGTGGCAGTTCTTTAGACAATGTTCTGACGACAAGACACGAGCGGTTTGCAAGCTGTGCAATGATAGCCTGAGCCGGGGCATAAATGTTCTCAACCTGAGCACAACCCCCATGACCAGGCATTTAAATTCAAGGCACAAGCTGCATTGGAATAATTACTTTAAAATCCAAGAAAGGTCTCGGCCTCCTCCTGCTTCCTCTTCTGCTGCTGCCTCGGCCTCTTCCTCCACTTCTACAGTGACAGTGTCACCTGCCACCCAGCAAACAGGCGATATGACAGCATGCCACCATGTTCGCCACCGTCCCCAAGCATTTCCACATGGTCCCATGGAAGCTTTCAGCTGTCCATCTCCCAAACACTGGAGAGAAAGAGGAAGTACCCCCCTACCCACCCGCGATTCCTGGCCCTGAATGCCAGCATTTCAAAATTCCTGGCCTTTGAAATGCTGTCATTCCGTCTGGTGGACACGAACAGTTTCAAAAACCTTTCATCAAGATAGAAATGATGCAGCGCTTATAACAGTTCAAAACAGTCCCATGAAGCAGCAAATTTCAGAAGTCTCATACAGGGAGAAACACCACTGGTACAGGCAGTATATTGATTGGGTGCGGATATCCCACCACTGATAAATCACTGCGCTCACCTCACAGTTAGACCCCAGTTCTACTAGAGGGTCAAACTCACAGATTCTCTCCAAGAAAGTATAGCTTATTGGCTCACGGATCTTCAAACGGTCACTTCGTCAACCAAAGCGCTCGTATCAATATCCACATGGGCAGGTGGTACTGTTTTCGGAACAATCTGCTTTTTTGATCCGGCTTTAAAAAGGTTCCAAATCATCTTCCCCTTTCATCTTCCAGGTTTCAAAAACCTGATGGCGGTGGCTGTCCCATATTACGTGGTTCCCAGCCGCCACTACTTTTCCAGGCGAGCCATCCCTTCCCTGCACAAACAAGTCGGGGACAAGATCAAGTGTGCACTGCGCAACGCCATCTGTGGCAAGGTCCACATAACCACTGATACATGGACCAGTAAGCACGGGCAAGGACACTATATCTCGCTAACTGCACACTGGGCAAATGTAGTGGCGGCTGAGCCTGAGCTGGCTAGCCATTTGGTGCATGTCCTTCCACCACCGAGGATTTCAGGGCATTTCTCTTTGCCTCCTGTTGCCTCCTCCTTCTACTGCGCTTCCTCCTCCTCGACCACCTACTCATCCGCTCAGCGTAACACCTTCACCACCAACATCAGCACATCCAGGGGGAAACGACAGCAGGCTGTTTTAAAACTGATATGTTTGGGGGATAAACCCCACACTGCGCAGGAGCTGTGGACAGGCATTGAACAACAGACCAATGAGTGGTTGTTGCCACTGAGTCTCAAGCCCGGCCTGGTGGTGTGCGACAATGGCCGAAATCTCGTAGCGGCTCTGGGCCGAGCCGGTTTGACGCACATCCCTTGCCTGGCACATGTGCTGAATTTGGTGGTACAGAATTTTCTAAAAACTACCCGGATATGTCAGAGCTGCTGCATAAAGTGAGGGCCTTCTGTGCGCACTTTCGGCATTCTCACCCTACTGCTGCTCGCTTGCCTGTGGTGCAGCGGAACTTCGGCCTTCCGCTCACCGCCTCATATGCGACGTGCCCACAAGGTGGAACTCCACCTTGCACATGCTGGAGAGACTGTGTGAGCAGCAGCAGGCAATAGTGGAGTTTCAGCTGCAGCATGCACGGGTCAGTCGCTCTGCGGAACAGCAACACTTCCCCACCAACGAGTGGGCCTCCATGCGAGACCTGTGTAGCGTATTGAGGTGTTTTGAGTACTCCACCAACATGGCCAGTACCGATGACACTGTTCTCAGCATTACTATCCCACTTCTATGTCTCCTTGAAAAAACACTTCGGGCCATGATGGAAGAGGATGTGGCACAGGAGGATGAGGAGGAGGAAGAGGGGGTAATTTCCACGGTTATCAGGCCAGTCATTCGCAAGTGGCTCGGAGGGTGGGTTCCTGCACCAGCATAGGCCAGGTCAAAAATATTCAAGCCAGGGCACAGTTCTGGAGGACAAGGAGGATGAGGAAGATGAGGAGGAGGAGGAGGAATCGCAGCAGGGTGGCACCCAACGCAGCTCGTGGGCATCAATGGAGCATGGCTGGGGGGATATAGAGGACACAGATGATATACCTCCCACAGAGGACAGCTTGTCTTTGCCTCTGGGCAGCCTGGCACACATGGCCGACTACATGCTGCAGTGCCTGCGCAACGACAGCCGAGTTGCCCACATTGTAACTTCTTCTGATTACTGGGTTGCCACCCTGCTGGATCCCCGTTAAAAGGACAACGTGCCGTCCTTAATTCCCTCACTGGAGCATGAGAGGAAGATGCGCGACTACAAGCGCACACTGGTAGAGGCACTGCTGAGGGCATTCCCAAATGACACCGGGGGCTCAGTGGAAGCACAAGGCGAAGGCAGAGGAGGAGGAAGAGGCCACCAACGCAGCTGTGCCACTGCCAGCACCTCGGAAGGCAGGGTTAGCATGGCTGAAATGTGGCAAAGCTTTGTCAGCAGCCTGCCACAACAAACAGCACCACCAGCCGATAGACAACGTCTTAGCAGGAGGCAGCATTTCAGCAACATGGTGCAAGAGTATGTGTGCACACACCTACACGTACTGACTGATGGGTCTGCTCCATTCAACTTCTGGGTCTCCAAATTGGCCACATGGCCTGAGCTTGCCCTTTATGCCTTGGAGGTGCTGGCCTGCCCTGCAGCCAGTGTATTGTCTGAACGTGTGTTTAGCACAGCAGGGGGCGTTATCACAGACAAGCGCAGCCGTCTGTCCACAGCCAACGTGGACAAGCTAACCTTTAATAAAATGAACCAGGCATGGATCCCACAAGACTTGTCTGTACCTTGTGCAGAATAAACATTTAGACCGGACTCACGCAGCCATTCATATACTTGTTTTTTTTTAATAGGCCTCAATATTTTGGGGGCTACCCCAATTCTAAACAAACGAAAAAAAAACACTGTTGGCCACCTCCTCCTCCTCCTCCACCACGGTCACGGCCTAGTCAACCTCTAGGCTCCTACTCCACATCCACCCCCCCTTCCTATTTTTTTTTTTATTTGATTTTAATTTATTTTCCCTATCCCCATTTTTTTGTAGGGCACTTGCCCTACTCTTACCTCTATTTTACTTCCTTTTGCAGCCCTCTAGCACTTGCCAGGACTTTGTTACAGCCATTTTTGTGCCTAAAAGTTCGGGTCCCCATTGACTTCAATGGGGTTCGGGGTCCGGGATAAAGTTCGGGCAACGTTCGCTGCCGAACCCGGACTTTTTCCCAAAGTTCATTCGGACCCTCCGAACCCGAACGTCCAGGTGTTCGCTCAACTCTAGTGCTGACCCTTTCGGCTTCCTGCACAACATAATTGGTCCTAGCAATGATAGGAACCTTTAATAACCAATAAGGTATGAAATAAGAAAAGGTGGATTCAGGATCTCAGCTGCAGAAGCTGATCAACATCTGCACCAGAGCATACTCTTTTAGTATTCCTGGGACACCCCTGTTCCCCTTAGGTGTCCACTGTACACATCTAGTGTTGGAAGGTTCACTGGGTAAGTGAGTTTATTTCCATTTAGGTTGATCACATTCACATATATATCTAAAAAAGTATAAGCACCGTATAGTTCGTTTAATTGATGTATAAATCACTACCAGGACTTAATGCTTTTTTTTGTCATGATTCACACCACTTGATCAGCAACATATGCACTTGTCTCCCCTGTGGAGTTGTAATTGTTTCTCAGCTAACATTTCTACAGTGGCATAATAAAAAGTAATTATTCCACCCAAGAACTTTGCCTCTTGTCGCTCTGCATGGTAAGTATGTAGATGATGGAAGCTGGATTAATTCTTTGTCTGTCTTTGAAAGCTTGTCTTAATTCCCGATTGGTCAAATTGCCTGTATTCAAGTTCATTAGATTCCAGTTTAATTAAAATGCAGCTGTTTGAATTCTTATTACATTTCAAACATTCCAGACACATCGGCAATGAGACGGCTTCGCTAGTTCCTAATGAATTATCTGATCAGCCACTGGGAATATTCCTGCTTATGGAAAATTATCATTCCTCTTAATGCTACAAATGAGACCATCTTTTAAAGTAATCTCATTGTGTTTAAGTTAATGCAATATCCTCATTTAGGGTTATTAAGACGGTTTATAAGAAGTTCACAAAGTTTACGACCATTTGCTGATGCTGATATAAAGTGTTTATTAATCAGTGGCTGTGATAGAACAATGAGGGAATACTTCATAAGGCAAGAAATGAAATAAAGAACTACTTTATAGAGCGGAATCGGATAATAATCAAATTAAGTATTCTAGTCTAATAAGATCTTTTCCAGCTAGATTCAGCAGGGTTTTCAGGCAGAACTTCTGCTTCATGTCCCTTTCATGTTCCAATATGTATGTGCAAGCTTGCAATGTTTCCAAAGAGAGAGGGACCATGCTAGAATCAATATACCAGTTTACACTGTATATCAGGGAAGTCCAGTTAGTCAGCTGTCTTGGAGCATATATTTATGCACAGTCGTGCCCATTCAGCCCTGAATCTGGATCCTACTCTGTAGAGCTGCATACTAGTTCCTGACGTCAGCTTCCTCTATAACCTTGATTCGGTTGGTGATTTTTTTTCAGCACTGCCAGCTCGTTGCTAACCCTGGCTTGTTCTGTGACTCCCCTGTCTCTGACTCTGTCCTACGCTAATACCTAGTGTCTATCCTAGACGATGCCAAGAATCATCTGCAGTCATCTATGTGTACACCCACCCCCTGCCTGCAGGGATCATTGGTGGAACCTAAAATTGTTGCCCAACCAGAGCTCTCCTTTACATTTTTTGGTTCCCCTTGTGGTTCTTTGAACTTCTTGGTCAGCAGCTTCAGTCTGAGGTTCTGCAGGCAACATCTACCAGCACTCATGTTCCTGTTCCTTGGCACTGGCTGTTCCACTTCCAGGGGTGCTTGAGCAGGAGGTACAAGAGAGGCCACCCTTGTCATTTCAGTTTCCTATCAGGCACCTGACTGGGAAGGGTTAAAACCTCAGTTTTTAATGCTATCTGTGCCCCTATTAAGGAGACTACTCCTCACTGTCTGTCTGCATAGGCAGTGACTGGAAATCTCTCCAGCAGGAACACACAAAAAAGAAAAAAAAACAGTAGAGTTGGGATGGGTTAGAACTTCTGACAATGCTGTCATGTTCTTTTTATGGATGGTGCAGAGACTTGATATGAAAGAAAACTCCCCAATGAGTCAAAGACAGAAAAAATGAAAAGGCGAACCAACATCCTACACCCTCCTCAACCCCAGTCCCCGCTGTACTTACCTCCAATGGGTCATGCGCTGTTGGTGCACACGCAACTGGTGTAACGGCCCGCGCATCACCATCAATCAGAAACAATATGATTCATCACAGAAGCTCTAGAGAATGAAGAGGGAGAAGAGCAGGGGCTTTAAATTGGAAAATCGCAACACCAGCAGCACACTGAAGTTAGTGCTGGTAAGTGCAGCGAGGACCGGTGGTGGTGGGGAGGCTGGTGGGCGTTAGTTCACCTTTCCATTTTTTTGAAAAGGTGAACTAACCCTTTAAGTTTTAAACTCCCCAGTCCCTACGCTACCCATAAACTAAAAAACTGGAGTTAGAATTTCAGGGTGATCTGAAAATTACATCAATGATGGGGATTTGGCTTACAGGACAGCCCTATGCAGAAGATGAATGCGGTGATGATGTACAGGTATTGAATAGGAAGGCTGTATTTCTTGAGTGAGTTGAATGCCCTGCCCTGGAAATCACAAACCCCCCTCCCATCCAATCACAACATTTCATTAAAAAAATGACCTTCTGTAGGCAGAGACATGGACATCTGAAGATAGACCTTCCTACTATGAAAAATACTTGATTCTTTCCCCAAAACATGCAGCTCAGTCAGACTGAACAGTACTGGTTTCTGATATGCAAATGTTGACCTTTTCTCAGACATCAGCAGCTAATTCCTCATCTCTGCCTTCTATGTATGCAAATAAACAGAATATACAGATAAGATATGTATTGTTCGATAATACTGGTATGTTTTCTTTTTTTTTCAGAGAGTAAAGAATAAAATATTATTGGTTCTAAGAGTTTGCATGCTATAATGACACAATGTTACAATGTCCAGTACTAACTTCTGTGCTGTCTTTATCATAGTGGCACACATGGGCCAGTTCCTTGGGAAGCAGGGTCAACGCTAAGCCCCAAAATTTACAAATCATCATAACTTCTTCCTTCTTTTGCTTACGTATTCTGTCCACCTCTAGAAATGTGTGGCTAAATTCAGAAATAGTATAGGAATCAAGCTGCAAGGGATGTTGTCTTATTGTGGTCTGTAAAGTTGAAAAATTGCTCTGTAAATTAAGCAGAGTCCAGGCCTTGGGTGTGTCTCAACAACGACATCTAAATACAGCCCTGACTAATCCAAAACTGACCTGGTTTTGTGAGGTGTAATTATTTTCATATATTCTTGTAGATACTTGAAGCTACCCCCTTTTTCTGCTGCTGTATCTCTTTAGCAAGTACCAGTAATTAACCACTTCAGCTCTGGAAGGATTTACCCCCCTTCCTGACCAGGTAATTTTTTGCGATATGTCACTACGTTGCTTTAACTGACAATTGCGCGGTCGTGTGACGTTGTACCCAAATAAAATTGATGTCTTTTTTTCCCACAAATAGAGCTTTCTTTTGGTGGTATTTGATCACCTCTGTGGATTTTATTTTTTGCGCTATAAACAAAAACATACCGTCAATTTTGAGAAAAGAAAAACAATATTTTTTATTTTCTGCTATAAAACATTTCCAATAAAAAAAAGTAAAAAAAATCAAATTTCTTCATCAATTTATGCCAATATGTATTCTGCTACAAGTTTTTGGTAAAAAAAAAATCCCAATAAGTGTGTATTGATTGGTTTGCACAAAAGTTATAGTGTCTACAAACTATGGGATAGATTTATGGACTTTTTATTGTTTTTATTAATAATGGCTGCGATCAGCAATTTTTAGCGGGACTTCGACATTGCGGCGCACAAATCTGACACTAAATTGATACTTTTTGGGGACCAGTGACACCAATACAGTGATCAGTGCTAATAAATATGCACTGTCCCTGTACTGATGACACTGGCAGGGAAGGGGTTAACATCAGGGGTGATCAAAGGGTTAAATGTGTTCCCTGTGAATGTTTTGTATATGTGTGGGGGCTGGTTGCACTGTAGGAAGACAGAGATCTGCTTAACAGAACCACAAGATCTCCATCTTCCTTACTAGCAGAGCACCGATCTGCCTTGTTTACATAGGCAGACCGCCTTTCTGCCTCTCTCCGAATGTTCGCTGGATGTCCGTCTGACATCATGTCTGCCAGACCCGCTGATTGGCTCCCACTATGTCCAATCACAGAGGGCACGGAGCTCCGGCTGCATGCGTGTGCCCAAAAGCCCTTTAAAAAAAGCACGTACAGGTATGTGATTTTGTGCTTAAGGGCCACCCTACCGCAGTAAATGTATGTGGGGCGGTCCTTAATCGGTTAAAAAAAACTTGACAACATCTCGCTTTTCAGTCAGAAAAGTCAGTTTTGTGATTTCTGGTATTTACTATACATTTTACAGCTAGTCATTGTTGGTTTCTATAGTTATTTAGCAACAATCTTAAAGTGGTTGTAAACCCCATTCATTAAATTTGACCTAAGCACATATATCTGTAGTGTTTACTTATCTCTCTCCAAAGCTCTAAGCCCTGTGTCTTTCTGCTTCTCCATTCCTCTGTTATGAGCAGAGTCACTTCTGACAAGTTCTCCAACACACAAGATAACAGTAGCTGAAAATTTGTGTTGGGAGGGAGTTTAGAGGGAGATTAGCAGGGAGCTTGTCTAATTAGAATACAGGTCTGCATGTTCTTTGGTTCCTCTGCCTATGTGGAGGGGTGTGTGTCCCTTTCCTCCAATCAGCTCTCACACAGTGTAAGTTCAGACTCCCCACCCACTGCTGAAAGAAGAAACAATATTTCTAACATGATCTGCACTTTCCAAAGAGTGTAGAAAGGGAAAGACAGCAGATATACATGTAAAACTTATACAGGGAGATTTGTTTCATCTCTGTGTATCATCTGAGGCTGTTCACTTCACTGGGTATAGGAGAGAGGTTACAACCGCTTTAACCACTTAAGAACCGCCTGTCACGTACCTTCAAGGAGAGCCTGAGGAACAATGGTAGGCCTCTCGTACAGCCCCAGTTCACAGACCACTGAGCTTGCAACAGCAGCTGCAAGAGCACAGTGAGGTAGGAATGCCAACGATGTTCTCTGATGGCAGATAAGCAAGAGAAGCCTCATGGCAGCATTAGTTGAACCTGCGGGTTGGCTACGGTTGTAGGTACATTGTGGATGCAGGTGTGCTCCGGATGCAGGGAGGTTGCAGGTGCTGGTGTACTGCAGATGCAGATACATAGATGCTGTGGGAAGCTGAAGAGACTGGTGCAGAATCGGACAAGCTGGGTTATACACGGAAGACTGGATACATCAGAGACATCAAGCAAAGAATGGTCAAAGTTCAGGCAAAGGTTTGGCAACAGAGAATCAAGTGGCTGAAGATAAATCAAGGTCAAGGCAAGCTGGGGTCAGGAGTGGAGAGAATCAGAATGGTCAGTAAGTTGGGTCAAATCAGATTAAGGACAGGCAATGGAACAGGATACAGGGGAAAGCTGCAGATCAGACAGCAAGGCCCTCCTTATATATGCCATTTGGTGCCAATGTCAATGGGGCACGCGCCTGTGCGCACGTGCACGCTTGCGCATGCCACAAATCCTTGAGTACATGCACTGGCCAGCATGTTCCTGATACCGGCCCACGTACATATACTGCGGCAAGACGGCCCTTAAGCACAAAATCACGCACCTGTATGTGATTTTTCTTCTCAGCTCTGGCTCTGGGCAATAGCCGCCAACCACCCACAATCATTTGCTCGAGAGAAAAAACAGCGGTCTGCCTATGTAAACAAAGCAGACCATTGTTCTGTCATACAGGAAAAGAGTGATCTTGCATTCCTGCTAATCAGGAACACAGATGTCTCTCTTCTTCGAGTCAGTCCATCCCCCACACAGTTAGAAATCACTCCCTAGGAGCACATTTAATCTTTTGATCTCCCCTGATATTAACCCCTTCCCTGCCAGTGTCATTTATACAGTGCCAGTGCATTTTTTTAGCACTGATCACTGTATTGGTGTCACTGGTCCCCAAAAATTGTCACTTAGTGTTAGATTTGTCCGCTGCAATGTCGCAGTTCTGCTAGAAATTGCTGATCATTGCCATTAATAGTAAAAACAATAAAAAAATAAATAAAAAGCCCATAAATCTATCCCATAGTGTAGACTGTAGACACTATAATGTTTGCGTGAACCAATCAATTTGTGCTTTTTGGGATTTTTTTTTACCAAAAATATGTAGCAGAATACAAATTGGTTTAAACTGATGAAGACATTTGATTTTTAATTTTATTTTATTGGGTGTGTTTTATAGCAGAAGTAAAAAATATCGTTTTTTTTTTTTGTTTTTTTTTTTTTGTTTTTGTAATTGTCTGTCTTTTTTTGTTTAGAGTGCAAAAAATAAAAAATGCAGAGGTGATCAAATGCCACCAAAAGAAAGCTCTATTTGTGGGAAGAAAAGGACAATACTTTTTTTGTGTACAGCGTCGCACGACCGTGCAATTGTCAGTTAAAATAATGCAGTGCCGTATTGCAAAAAATGGCCTGGTCATGAAAGGGTAAAGCCTTCCAGGGCTGAAGTGGTTAAGCATTAACACACAATTACCCACATCCTGTGCCACCCAATTGGCCCATCATTGGGATTGTCAGCTTTATCAACTATAGTAAGCCATGAAATGTGAGTAAGGAAAGACAAAACAACCTGCTGCTGTTGATGTTAGTATTTGTATAAAAAGGTGTCTCAGGTTTTGGGGCTCACAGGTAGATTTAGAAGTTGATGAATCTCCCTACCTGAAGACTCCTGGTATTCCATTGTAAAGCCTGTTTACCACGGTCACTTTGACTACCAATTTAGAGTTTAAAAAATGTATTTAAACTTTTAAAATGAAAAGTCCTTACTTAAAGTAGACACATAAAGATATCCACTATTACTTTTCTTAAACGTAAGATGTGCCCTTCTTTCAATTATGTTACATTTTGGTATACCTCCTGAGATAAGGTAAATGTAAACTTTTATTATATACTGTATATGTATAATGTATGCAAGTTACACGGACCACTAAGAATTCAACTGTAAAAAAAAAAAATCATTGATTAAACCCACAAGTGCTTTTTCAACACTACTTTTCCTTTACTCATTACTTTATACTTTTCAGAATACCAATCAAATAATTTAAATATTGGATGAAAAGTGTAACATGATATAACAATTTTGATAGGAAAATAGTTATTTTTCTTAATCAAGATCAATATATCAGGCCAATAATAATGAAGGACAAGAAGAAAAGATGGACAGAGGAATTTTGTTCCAGAGGATGGACAGAACCTCCAAACCTGGTGATCAAATGTATTAAATAGCAATAAAAATAAATCCTCTACAACTTATATATTAATTTTTTAAGTAACAGTATTAAAAAACCAAGGTCAACTTTAAAACATTACAAAAGATCAGTAAAGCTATATCAAGCTTTGCACATCCACAAAGTATGCACTGATCTGTTTCTCTTCTAACAATCTCTCACATGCAGAAAAATGTACAGTATTCCAAATTTGAAGGTCGGGTTGCATAACAAAGCCATTTACTAGAAGGTAACTTTTTTTTAAATAGCTGTTTTTTACTCTTTAGCCGCTTTCTAAATATAATGCAATCTCTGCTCTGCATAGAAAGTATTTGTACTCTTAATAGTGATATGCTGATCATATGCAAAGTGGAGGTCCACCACCTGCCGCCATTCCATTAAAAATTAAAAGTCAGCAGTCCTGGAGTCCAGCAATGTCGGCACCGCCCACAAGGGAACCCGGACGTGTAGCTGTTCGGCTTCACAGCCGGGTCCCTACTGCGCATTCGTGAGCCGCCGCTGTGCTTTCCCATTGGCAGTGGTGGAGGAGGGAGCCTGGCTGCTGATGGCCACGGCCGTGGGCTCCCGAATGTGTGGAAAAGGACACCTGTCAAAGACGGATGTCCTCTTCCCCCTCCCCCACAAAAGTTGCCAAATGTCACACCTGAGGGAGGGGGGGATCCAACCAGCTGAAGTTGCAGTTGGCCGGTGGTTGGGTGGAACTTCGCTTTAAGTCTTCAAATTGTGCCATGACGTTTTAAAATTATGTTTTGTTCCTTGCAGTGGTTGTAAAGGCACAGGGTAAAGGCACAAGATTTTTCACCTTCATACATTCTATGCATGAAGGTAAAAAAAATCTTTTGTGTGCAGCAGCTTCCTCAGCCCCCTTAATACTTATTTGAGCCCCCCATCTCGATCCAGAGATGTCCACAAAAGCCTTGCCTCTCCGGGGACTCACACTCCTGATAGGCTTTTGGCAGCAGCGGGAGAGCTAAGCAGGAGACGGAGGGGCGGGACCAAGTGAATGGACACACAGAGCAGCGGCTTGGGAGCAGGCCTGCATGGGTGCCCCAAGAGCACCAGCGTGGGACCTGAGAAGAGGAGGATCGGGGCTTCTCTGTGCAAAACTGCTGCACAGAGCAGGTAAGTATAACATTCTTGTTATTTTAGAAAAAAAAAGATCTTAATATTGCTTTAAAACACAACTTCGGGCAAATAAAAAGAAAAATTTGGCTTAATGTATGTGTATAATTTCTTAAATCAGTCTTTATATTAAAGTGGATGTAAACCCAAAAAAAATAAAATAAAATACTGACATTTCTACCTTGTACAGGAGAAGAAATCATGTCATCTGTGCTCAGTCCTGCCACAAAGAGTTAATCCAGCTCTGAGCAATGCGCTTATCTTTTTTCAGTAAGAGAAAGACCGATTAAGGGAGAAAAAGGAGTCATTTCATCCCGTGCTTTGTGAGTGACAGATTATTTTCTTATCTCTTGCACGGAGCATACAAAGTTTCACACTCCCCCCTCCCTTCTCCTCCAGCTCTCAGTGTAGAGCTGGGTGTGGAATCTTGTGACATCACAACTCCACCCACCGAGCTTCAGCAAGGAGAGTCACCCACTGATTCCAGTGTTTTGCAAGGCTGCTACTGCTGAAGGGGTTGACATTTGCAAGGTAGTGATACATGCAGGAGGTTTGCATGTATATATACATTAATACTGTGGCATTAGTTTATACTTGGTGGGTGGTGGTTTACATCCACTTAAACCTACTTAACTAAGAACAAGATGGGAGCCAATTCTGCTGTATTGCATTGCTTATGTTAATACTATGGATTATTATAGGAGGCATCAGAGAGAAACCTATAATGGGAGAAATTTGAAAACTATGATTGCTATCTAGGATTGAGCTAAATTTAGGGAATTAAAGTGGTAGTAAATTCTTAAAAAAAAAAAAAAATTGACACTGCTGACAGTACTTCCATCTTCACATGGTCTTCATTCATAGGCTCCACCCATTTGAATGGCTGAGCCACGATGATGTCACGCATGCGCACAGGAGACACAGTTGTGGCACAGAGCTCTGAAGATACAGCATGAATATGCCGTCCCTTCAAAGCACATGGGCCCGTGATGTCAATGGCTGCAAAAAACAGTGAATGCCTCCTAAATGGTGCATGTTTAAGAGATGTTCTTGTACCTATAGGTAAGCTTTATTATAAGCTTACCTGTAGGTGCAAGTGTCCAATCTGTGGACGCTTTAATGTCTCCCAAATTTCAGCAAAACAATTTGCAGATTTCTTAGAAATGTTATTATTTTGGTGAAATAAACTAAAGAGAATGAGGAAGGCAAAAGTTATTATTGTTTTTGGTGTTATTTATAATTTAATTTGATTTAAATTTCCTGAGGGTTATGTAGACTATCATGTACCTATTTATGTGCCAAAAATGTTACCTTATTAGCCTCATAATTTTATTTTTCTTTTACAGAAAGAGATAAAACTGTGAAAAAGTCAAACAAAAAATGGCACACGAAAAAAAATCAAATACACAACGTATAGGAAAAAAGCACAATTACAATACAACACTAAATTTAAACAAACACTCTATAAATAAAGAAAAAAATAGATTTTTTTTCTCAAGCAAATTAAACCTAAGCATATCAGTAAGCATAATTAAGTTACATAGTTAGTGAGGTTGAAAAAAGACACAAGTCCATCAAGTCCAACCTATGTGTGTGCTTTCATGTCAGTATTACATTGTATATCCCTCAATGCTTTGGTCCCTTAGGTGTGCATCTAGTAGTTTTTTGAATGTATCTACACTCCCGGCAGAGACCACTGCTTGTGGAAGAGAATTCCACATTCTCACTGCTCTTACCGTAAAGAAACCTCTACGCACTTTAAGGTTAAACCGCCTTTCCTCTATTCTTAGTGAATGGCCGCGTGTCTTTGTGAACTCCCTTGCACTGAATAGTTTTGTCCTTATAGCGGGGTCACCAGTACAATATTTGTACATTAAAATCATATCCCCTCTCAAGCGTCTCTTCTCCAGAGAGAATAAGTTCAGTGCTTGTAATCTTTCCCCATAACTAAGGTCTTCCAATCCCTTAATTAGCTTTGTGGCTCTTTTCTGAACCCTTTCCAATACCTGGACATCCTTCCTGAGGACCGGTGCCCAGAACTGGATGGCATACTCCAGGTGTGGCCTCACCAGAGACTTGTATAATGGGAGAATTATTGATTTATCCCTGAAGTTAATCCCTTTCTTTATGCATGCCAGCACTTTGTTAGCTTTGCTTGCAGCAGCTTGGCATTGCATGCCACTGCTGAGCCTATTCTCCACCAGGACCCCTAGGTCTTTTTCCATCCTAATTTCCCCCAGGGGCTCCCCCCCCCAGTGAGTAGTTAGCGTTCAGGTTCTTGGTACCCAAATGCATTATCTTACATTTTTCTACGTTAAAACTCATTTGCCATTTGCCTGCCCACCCCAATAATTTATTCAGATCTTCTTGCAAAGTTTCCACATCCTGTGGAGAGTTTATTGCCCTGCTTATCTTGGTATCATCCGCAAATATTGAGATTGAGCTCTTCACCCTGTCCTCCAAATCATTTAAGTCTTTCCAATTATTCAAAATATAGCCAACAGCTATGCAAAGTAAAGTTGCCTGTAATATAGTATTTTTCAGCCTATCGGTCCTTAGATGTGGTGAATGCATACTTTTCCGTTTTCAAGAGAATATTTTCAGTGAGGACAGAATATAGTTGTTGTTCCTGCCAAGAATTCAAAGTCCTGAGCATTTAATTGAAATCCCAAACTATCATCCTAAGAAGAAAAAAGGAACAAAAAAAGCCCAAAGGCCTTTGGCAGATTTTGTAGGGCCCATGGAGTCTCAGCAAAGTTATGTCCAATTACCCAGATTAGAGGTAACTCAGACTTCATGCTGGGTCTCCCTAAACACTTTCTTGCTAAGGAATAGCCATATGTACTGATGCAGACTAGACACTTCTTCCGCAGGGAGAATTTCCTGCGCCAGAGGGACCTAGCGGAGATATCTAACACAAAGGAGCTACCCTTTTGGTACTTTATCCAACTGAAAAACTTTCTAGATCACCCAGTCCGTAGAGGTAGCTATACTAGACCTCTTACAACATTTGAATCACTGTGTACATGAACGTCCCCCCAGAGCTATGTAATTTTAGCCCTACATGCTTCTCTATTTGCCGATACACACAATCTCCTGCGATCAGATCAGGTGTTTTGGGAGACTACTCTTAACAGGGGGATAGATGAGGATACCTGGGACTGAATCTACCTTTATATCCATAAAGTATCCCCAAATGTACAAGAGAACGAATTCAAAATAGCCACTAGATGGTATAAAACCCTGAACTGTTCAACAAGTTTATCCCCTCAGTTACCCACAGTTGCTGGAGATATGGAATAGAAAAGGGCACATTCATCCACATATGATGGATGTGTACACAAATTCAGCCAAATTGGGGCAAAGTCCACGACACAGTGATAGCGATTTCCTCACTGCCCTTGGAATTCACTCCAGCCCAGTACCTTCTACACCTTTCTGGTATATGCAAAAAAAAAAGTAAATTGCAATGCACATGATTAATGCTGCTAGAATTTGCTTGCTGGTACATTGGAGATCTACCTTCCATGAAGAAATGGATCAACCGCATTAACCGAATAGGAACAATGGCGGAATTGGTCCATACCTCAATGGACAGAATGTCTGCATATACGAACACGTGGGATGCGTGGCTTAAGTTTCAGAGATCGCAAGCATGCCATGACCTGGTATTAGGAAACGAATAAAAGCTCAAATCTGGGAACAAATTTCTTATTAAAATAATACCTTGATAAAAAAAAAGATTTAAAAAGACTTTTACCCTGGTCACAGATGAATAGAGTGAGGGACGGGAGGCAGCTCTCACCCCCTCTATTCTGTTTCACATCTTCTTTTTTCCCCTTTTTTTTCTTCTTTTTTCTCTTCCACCCCATATATTGTCTTCCTTATCCCCATCCCTCTCCCCCCTTTTCCTCCCCCTCCACCCTTAGGTTTTAGCCTGCCTACACTGGCCGAAGGAAGGGGCAGAGGGAATAGAGAGATGGGCACGAGCCATCTCTCCCCCCCTCCAACCCACATTAACTAGAAATTTGACTACATAAAGGCCCTTACAAATATATGCTTACCTCTGGTCACGCACAGTTGGACTGGGTTTAACTTCTAATTGCAGAAGAATTGCTACTCTGAAATGAGCATCGCTTACGAGCTCGTCGTAGATGTGGTTCCCCCAGAAGCTTTGTTTGTTACTGACATCAGTTTAAACTGTTATTTCTTAATGTATAATTTTGTACACCTGAATACATGATACAAGGTAATAAGTGACACATGTTACAATAATCTGGAACTTGTTCTTCACTAAAATATTTTTGAAACAAAAAAAACCCCCAAAAAAAGAATACTAATACAGCCATCACATCTAAGGATGGAAGAGTAACAAAACATCACAGTCTGGGGGCCTACTGAGTAAATTTTTGACTCAATTGGTAACATAAGGGTAAGAAAAATTGGTAAAAGGGGTCCCCCGTAGAGGTGAAATATACAATAATAAATGTACCTACAAATTAATGTGGAACAAATGACCCCTCGTCTATGGTACGATGCAGGCCCCAGAGTGAAAAACACATAGAAAAATTGTTGGGGTATAGCCTCCAAAGGACTCTTGTTGGGCCACACGGTCAGTATTAAAGAAGAAATTTTATTGGTAACAAATTACAAGGTAAAAAATCAAAAAAGACACCACCACAAAATAGCATAGTAAAAAAAGACAACGTTGTCTGGTTAAAAACAACCCCCATACACACTGGCCGGCCGTGGTCATACACACCAATTTACACCTCAACCTGATAATGACTCAGATCTGGAAAGCTGTTGAAATTACCCGATCCAGCAAACCAGCTGATATCAGTACGCACAGCACCATCACTGAGATCAGTATAGGTTAACACAATGGAGCAGAGTCTCCTGGGTATATACCACGGACATAAGGGAATCTGTAGGATGGATGAACCATGCAGTGACAGTCCTGTAATGGTGATACAGTGTCCCCTTTAAGATACAACTCGAGACGAAATCATTCGTTAGGGTAAGTATAGGGTCAATGAGCTTGTTAGAGGGGTAGCCACAAGGATTGGTGTTCCTTCAACTTATCACTGTGTCATGACACACTATGAAAATTATTGGACTGGTCTCACCACATCAGTAGAGTCCATGGATAGAGATGAATGGAACTGTCAGCGTTGCACCTCCGTCTTAAGTGATTCACTCTCTGAAGACAGTGAGTATAGTCGTGGCCGCTGTGTGCGGGATGTCAGTGCCGGCAGCCGTGGGGATGACTGCCGAAACCCGGGCTGGGTGATACTGGCAGATTCCTGGGCACCTTCCTATTAGAAGGCTGCTGGGCCGGCCACTGACTCCATATGACATCCAGAGAGGTAGCTGCCAAGTCCGCGGACAAGCACGAGGGAATTCCCCTAGATAGGTCACTGGTCAGTCCGCTATCAGCGTGCGGCGTCCCGGAAGTGGCTGTAGCTAAGTCCGCTGATTCAAACTTCGCTCCAGGGATGAGGTGGGGGTGGCCGGGTTGGTGATGGGCGGGGCGTGATGACGCGTGCGCTGACGCGTTTCGTTCGGCCAATCCGAACTTTATCAAAGCTGTGGCTGATTATACACAGTGTCCTTATATAGTGGATATGGAAATAGTTGTAATGACCATATTAGGCCACTGGGTGTCACTGTGGAGAAGAGCCATTTACTCTGTCATCCAAACAATAATAATTGTAAGCTGTGCATGCAGAAGGCTAAGAGAAAGGCAACCATTGATTGTGATAAAAGTACTTGACAAGTGTCTATATATTTGATTTTGAATATTAAACTGTTCTATTATCCCTACTAAAGGGGAAATATGACACAGGAGGAGAATCAGACATAAACCACCATGAAATTTCAAGTAACCGAGGGGAAAGCCAGCCGTAAATACCATAAGAAACCACAATCAATCATCACCTTAGTTACAACTATGGTTCCAAGAAAACCGACAAATTACATTCGGTGTTAAGTCCTATAGGGACCATAGAGCCCAAAAGGAAGATATACATTTTTTCCTTTTGTAGGAGAACTCGGTCAAAATCGCCCCGCCGTGCGGGGAGATCCAACGCGAAAATGCCTCTTACTCTGAACCCCTGAGTCCTACCACCATGAACTTGTTTAAAGTGTACCGCTAATGGTTTCTCTTCTTCTTTTTTCTTGGACCTGATACTGGTTAGGTGCTCATTTATTCTGATTTTTAAGGGGCGTTTGGTCTTTCCTATATACATTTTATTACATGGGCAAATGATCTGATATATCACTTTGGTTGTGGAGCAGTTGATAAATCTCTGTATTTGATAGTGTCTAGAGCCGTCAGCA
>BLSH010142595.1:269111-285740 GCA_018402905.1 Glandirana rugosa | reverse complement strand
GTACAGAAACTCAACTGTCTTAAGACTTGGCGGTACGGGTGTCGAGAATTTAGTTACGGGTGTGTGGTTTTGCGGCAGTTTGGCGCAGCCATTGGTGCTGCGGCAGATGGCCTCCTTCTTGGGTATATAACAGATTTACTAAGAACATAGTATTATTAGAGCTTTTCCCGGTCATCATGGCGCTTGAAGTATGGGGAGAATTTTTTAGTAATAAGCGCATTGCAATCCAATCGGATAACAAACGGGTAATTTTTGCAGTAAACTGCCTATCATCTAGATCCCCTCCAGTTATTAAGCTGCTTCGCTATTTAGTATCTTTATGTTTGCGCCTGAACATATGGGTAAAGGCAAGTTATGTGCCGGGGGCTAATAATGCTATAGCAGATGCTCTGTCTCGGTTCCAGATGGATCGTTTCCGTGAATTGCTTCCCGGGGCAGATCGAACTGGAACTGCATGTCCGGAACATGTGTGGGCATTGATTTAAGAGCTGTGGGCATGGCGGTTCAGAATTCTGTCAACTCAAAGACATGGGCTGAATATTCAGTTGCATGGAGGAGATGGAGGAATTTCAACGAGACTCTGGGTTGCGACTCTGATTTGCCATCAGAAAGAACTATTTTGGCTTTCTTAAACAGTCTTTTGGTAGAGGATATCTCCCATAGCCAGATATCTAAAATATTGGTGGGCATTTCCTTCTTTTTCAAAGCAATGAATTTTCCAGCATGTAGTAGCTTTTTCTAGTGAGGCAAGCTATCAAAGGCTATAGGCGATCACGCTCGGTGTCGGATAGCCGCAGGCCCATCACATTTGATATGCTAAAGAAGCTCACAGTTATAGTGTCGGCGGTTTGCTATTCTAATTATGAAGCTATCCTTTTTAGAGCGTTGTTTTTGTTAGCATTTTTCGGGGCGCTGCGGTTATCTGAATTAGTTCCCAGCAATAAGAGAGATGGTTCAGGGTTAGGTGCCCACCAGGTACTAGTATTGGATTCGGCGGTGAAAATACACATTGCCAAGTCTAAGACTGACCAGTTGGGCAAGGGTACATGGCTTACTCTTTTCCCCTGTGCCGATCAGTCCATTTGTCCGGTTTTGTTTCTTCAGCAATTCCTGACACATAGACCTCAGGGATCAGGGCATTTTTTCATTCACAAAAATGGTGATCCTGTAACCAGGTTTCAGTTCACTGCAGTATTTCAGAAATGCATTCGGGACATGGGTTTACAAGATTTCCGTTTCACGCCTCACTCTTTCAGGATTGGGGCTGCGACGGAAGCTGCAAGGTTTGGTCTGGAAGAATCTTTGATCAAGAGACTGGGTAGGTGGGAATCTAAAAGGTATGGTATTTATGTTCGTCCTAACCTTTCTATTTGAATTTTATAGGTCGGAAGCTTTATGTCTGGATTTTAGGACATTCCTTCATTTTTTGGGCGCATAAGAGGGCGTCCCAACGTTGTTATACCGAGAATCTTAATTTCAACCCGGACAATTACACAGTCTTGTGGAAGGGAGTGAAAGGTCTCCAGTGGTCAAATTTATTTTATTACATTTCTAAGTTGTTTTTAGTGTGGCCATCTCCTAATTTTTGATCATACACTTAGGTGGAAATGATGTGGGTCATATGAAGACCTTGGATCTAATGTATAGAGTCAAGCATGACTTACATCATTTAAAGGTTTCATCTCCAAACACAACCATTATATTTTCGGAAATAGTACCCAGGTTATTGTGGCTGACACAGCCTGAGTTAAAAAATTTTGAAAAGATACGTAAAAGGGTGAATTACTCCATTGAGAAATTCATGCCTCTGATAGGAGGGTTCTCTTTCCGTCATTTCGAGTTGGAGGGCGGTTTGCCTGGTCTATATCGGAGAGATTTGGTTCATCTCTCCGATGTAGGCCTGGACATTTTCAATGTAGGATTGCAGAGCATGATAGAAAAGGCCGCGGTTTTGGGGTAGGCTGGGGATTTGTCCGTTGGACAAAGCCCCGCCTGTGTGGGACTTTGTTATAAGTTGAGTTATAAATTTATTTGCTTGAGTCATTAAGACTAAGAAAATTTGTGATTGATAAATGGATTTGAATTTAATTTATAATATGGTTATGAAAATGATATTTATTGATTAAACCAATAAAAGTGCCGCGGCCAATTTATGCCAATATTAGAGTGTGGTGTTTTCATTATTCTTTTAGTTAAAATTGTGTTTGGAGTTGGGAAAAGTGGTGCGGGGTGCAATCCCATGTTAAAGGGGGGCACAATTTATTTGGGAGCACCTTCATGGGGTTGCCTCCGCCTGTTTTCCCATATTTAGTTAACAAAATGGAAGGGTAGAGTAGTTTCAATTTGAGTGACGCTGGCCCTTTAAATGTACCTGCTCACCTGTGTGCAGGTAGGGATGGGCCAATGGCATGCAGGGGAATGTGCGGGAAGCAGTGGGGCTCATTATATAAGGGGCCCACTGCCTCAGGTTCTTCCTTTCAGGAAGGACAGCGCTGGAAGAAGATACCCACCCCCCCTCCCGTCGCGTGCACTTTATGTGGTACGTCACCTTTGCATCAAAGGGGGACTTTGTTATAAGTTGAGTTATAAATTTATTTGCTTGAGTCATTAAGACTAAGAAAATTTGTGATTGATAAATGGATTTGAATTTAATTTATAAAATGGTTATGAAAATGATATTTATTGATTAAACCAATAAAAGTGCCGCGGCCAATTTATGCCAATATTAGAGTGTGGTGTTTTCATTATTCTTTTAGTTAAAATTGTGTTTGGAGTTGGGAAAAGTGGTGCGGGGTGCAATCCCATGTTCTTTATGTATCCTTTGCAGAGGTCCTTGTACTAGGTCACTTGGGAGATGTAAAATGGTCAGAAAGCAGTAAAGCAATATTTGTTAATTTCTCTGCATTTGATGTATCTAGTTCATCACTTAAGCTGCTTAGGTGTTAATTAACTTTCAGCTTGCATGGAAAAGTCGAATCAGAATCTGATTTTTTTCCCCCCTGTTTTCTCTAACCCAGTGTAAAGGCATAATTACTCCCTCGTGGACGGGACGAGTTGGACAAGAAGCTGAAATAATTTAGTGAATGCAATATTAGCACTTATCTTACTTTGCTGTTTGGAAATTCATTAAATGCCAAGCTAGTGCACAGATGCTAATAGGGGGATCCGAGAAATTGTACTCCTAGTAATGCATTCTATCTGCTCTCCAAGGTAAAACAAAGCTCGTTCTATCCTGGAATTATCTAGGACAATGCAGCACTGAGATGATAAATATGAAATATATGTATGGTAATGTACTTCATATAGTAGTTTATAAGGCTATAAGAAGTTAGTGCAGATTTTCATGACCATATAAAAAGCAACACCACAGGTTAAGTGCCCCTTCTTTTCAATATTTTATTATGTTTTTTTTTTTTTGCAAAAATAAATAGAAAAGGAAAACATAACAAATCTGAAGGGTAAGATCAAGAAGCATTGTGCAGTGTAGGAGTCTGATGTAGGGGACTTGTCTGTGGAACAGTGGAATAATGCGCTGGAAGCAGTGCAAGCTAACTCTCTTAATACTTCTTAGCATGTATCACAATTATACCTTTTATTGTGAGTCCATTATACCCCATTGGGATTGTTTAAAATGGGGCTTTTGTCAGAGCCATTTTGTCCTAAATATAGAAGGCACCATGGGGATCTCATACACATGTTGTGGAGATGTCCCAAGTTACACAGATACTGAGTGTCTGTTCTTGCAACAGTTAGCAGAGTTTTCCAAAAAGACATCCTTTCCAACCCTAGGTGATGTCTGCTGGGAGTTTTTGATGACATTATATTGGATGCCTTTACTAAGGAAACTGTTTCCAGGGCCTTGTTTCAGGCACGTAAAATTATCCTCCTCCACTCTAAAAGCACTTCACCTCCATCCCTTAACCACTTCCCACACAGTCGTCATTTTGCTATAGGCCGGGTGGGAAGTGGTTCTGTTATTCTGACTGGACGTCATATGATGTCTTTCCGGATAACCCAAGATCACACGCCCATGGGGGCGCGCATCACGGCGATCGGTGGTGTGGTTTGTCAGTCTGATACACTGCATTACCGATCTCGGTAAAGAGCTTCCACCGGAAGCTTTTTACCACGTGATCAGTCGTGACCAATCACGGCCAGTCACAGTGTAAACAGGAAGAGCCGTGTATCCGCTTTTCCTCTACTCATGTCTGCAGATGCAAGTAGAGGAGAGGAGAGCCGATCAGCGGCTCTCCTGACAGGGGGGGTCTGCACTGAATATTTATCAGTGCAGCCCCCCCCTTAGAATCGCCACCCAGGACCACCAGGGAGCCCACCAGGGCCACCAGGGAATGCCCACCCAGATACCACCAGGGAAGCCCACCCTGACCACCAGGGAGCCCACCCCAGACCACCAGTTAAAGGGCACAATGCCCAAAATGTATGGCACTCAGTGCCCATCTTGGATGCCACCCAGGACCACCAGGGAATGCCTCCAAAAAAGTCCCATCTGTCATTGCTGCCTATCAGTGCCCACCATAGCCACATATAAGTGCCCACCAGTGCCACCTATCAGTGCCACTTATCAGTGCACATCAGTGCCACCTATCAGTGCCCAGTGCCACCTATCAGTGACCATCAGAGCCGCCTATGAGTGTCCATCAGTGTCGCCTATGAGTGCCCCTTAGTGCCGCCTATGAGTGCCCATCAGTGCCGCTTATCAGTGCCACCTATCAGTGCCCATCAATGCTGCTTACCAGTGCCGCCTATCAGTGCTGCATATACCTGCCTCATTGTCAGTGCCCATCAGTGCCCGTCAGTGCAGTCTCATTCTAAATGCGACAGCGCTGAAAGCTGAAAATATTCAGCATAGGACTTCGGAAGGATCTCCCCCCCCCACACAGGTCCACCACATTTTCCAACCGAGAGTTGTGTGAGAGTGGGGATGGGGGAAGAAGCTAAACACCAAAGTAAGTATAGTAATGTTAGTTCGCGCTTCAGTAAATGGCATGCGAGTTTGCCTTTAAGATAAAAAGCAGCAGCCAGCGCTATTTGTTGATCACCAAATCTGTATAGCATAAAATCTGATCTCTCCACATGTACCAGAAACGTGGGTATGGAAATATGAAAGAGATCGCTGCAGGGTTGGCTGTTCCTCTTCCCAGCTGTAGAAATTTGTCCCTGAAGTTTTGGATTCTGTGAAACATATATGCTCTATTTTTACAATTATCTGGTAAGAAGATTGAGAGATCACTGGGTGCAGTGTGCTGTTCCTTCTGTGCACAAAGACTGGTGTTGGTCTTTCTACTTCTCATCACTGAAATTAGAGACTGTGTTTATGAACATTCACCTGTTCTTATATTTAGCGCTGCACAAGGACTTTAAACATCAAAGTGTCAGCCCCCGTGCATCACTGCTAGGCCAGGTGTTAGAGAGATGTACAGGGTGGGCCATTTATATGGATACACCTTAATAAAATGGGAATGGTTGGTGATATTAACTTCCTGTTTGTGGCACATTAATATATGTGAGGGGGGAAACTTTTCAAGATGGGTGGTGACCATGGCGGCCATTTTGAAGTCAGCCATTTTGAATCCAACTTTTGTTTTTTCAATAGAAGGAGGGTCATGTGACACATCAAACTTATTGGGAATTCCACAAGAAAAACAATGGTTGGTTGGTTTTAACGTAACTTTATTTGTTCATGAGTTATTTACAAGTTTCTGACCACTTATAAAATGTGTTCAATGTGCTGCCCATTGTGTTGGATTGTCAATGCAACCCTCTTCTCCCACTCTTCACACACTGATAGCAACACCGCAGGAGAAATGCTAGCACAGGCTTCCAGTATCTGTAGTTTCAGGTGCTGCACATCTCGTATCTTCACAGCATAGACAATTGCCTTCAGATGACCCCAAAGATAAAAGTCTAAGGGCGTCAGATCGGGAGACCTTGGGAGCCATTCAACTGGCCCACGACGACCAATCCACTTTCCAGGAAACTGTTCATCTAGGAATGCTCGGACCTGACACCCATAATGTGGTGGTGCACCATCTTGCTGGAACTATGATGTCGGTGATAGGGAATTGCTGGCCATCAAATCGGCTTTGGAGGAATGGCGGTACCTCCTAGAAGGAGCAGCTCACCCGGCATTGGTTTTTACTGACCATAAAAAACATAAAAAAACCATATGCTGTGAAGATACTAGATGTGCAGCACCTGAAACTACGGATACTGGAAGCCTGTGCTAGCATTTCTCCTGCGGTGTTGCTATCAGTGTGTGAAGAGTGGGAGAAGAGGGTTGCATTGACAATCCAACACAATGGGCAGCACATTGAACACATTTTATAAGTGGTCAGAAACTTGTAAATAACTCATGAAAGAATAAAGTTACGTTAAAACCAAGCACACCATTGTTTTTCTTGTGAAATTCCCAATAAGTTTGATGTGTCACATGACCCTCTTTCTATTGAAAAAACAAAAGTTGGATTCAAAATGGCCAACTTCAAAATGGCCGCCATGGTCACCACCCATCTTGAAAAGTTTCCCCCCTCACATATACTAATGTGCCACAAACAGGAAGTTAATATCACCAACCATTCCCATTTTATTAAGGTGTATCCATATAAATGGCCCACCCTGTAGTTTTTAACACTCATTAATTGTGATTGTTGCCACATTTTTTATATATTAGTATATTGAGCACCATAGCGTGGCACAATTTGAATATTTTTAGTTTGGTTGGCACACTGTCCCACATGTTCTGGTCCTGTCTCCATATTCAGAGTTATTGGAACTCAATCTACAAACTTCTCTCGGATGTAATAGGGGTCTTTGTGAAGGCCAATCTAGGAAAAAGCAATTCCCACAATTAGTATAGATTACTATCCACCACATATGAGACCCATAGTCATTAATATCTCAGCAGTGGCCCATCTCATGATACTCAAAAAGTGGAAAACCTTCTGTAAGTCCCAATTTATTTGAGGTGAAGTGCCACATTAACCACTTCAGCTCCAGAAGGTTTACCCCCCCCCCCTTAATGACCAAGCCATTTCCCCCCCTCACATATACTAATGTGCCACAAACAGGAAGTTAATATCACCAACCATTCCCATTTTATTAAGGTGTATCCATATAAATGGCCCACCCTGTATATCAAGTGTTAAATAAATCCAAAATTATCACATAAACATTCCCTTTACTTGCGATTCCAGTGCAAAAGTAAACATTGAATCAAACAAGTGCAAACCAAATTAAAGTCCATGCAATTTGAAATACAGCCTCCTTCAACCAGTTGCGATCCACAAATGGTGCTTCTTAAGCCTCGTAAACATGGTGCGATGGTCGTACGACCGGACGTCCAAAATCGCATGTCAGCTGTTGTGTCTCGCATACTGACATGCACTAAGCGATCGTACGACCAAGCCTAACGTGGTGACATACTACAAGCATATAAAGAGGAAGTTCAGGTGCATGTAATTTGTGAATTAGGAACATAGGTTTACACGAACAGACACTTCCGGGCGTTCCTGACTTCTGAGCATGCGTGTTTTGCACAGTACATCTTGTTGGACCAACTTCTCTGTACACACGATACAACAGTCGTACGACCGCTTGTTGTACAACCAAATTTTTATAGTGTGCTCATCCAACTTCTGTTGTACGACCATCGCACGTCCGCTGTTCTAATCGCACGTACTAACGGTCGGATGATCATACAACAATCGGTTGTACGACCGTTTTCATATGACCGTCGCAGAGTGTGTACAAGGCTTTACTCCCTCCACTCCTCCCTGGTGCTCAAATGACAAACAATGTGTCACCACAAAGTGCTCCCCCCTCCAGGTATATTCTCACCTGGTGTGATGTGACCTCTACAAACAAGTAAGGTCAAAGTCTCCTAGAAATTATTTTGGTGGCCTAATGGCTCTTTGTATCTCAGTGCTGAATAAAACACTTCTTTTGACCTCTCCTCTGAACAGCAGGCCGCTCTCGGACAATCAGGCCTCACAGTCGGGTCACCATTAGGGTTGCCACATCATCCCTTTAATCCAGGACACATATTAATTACACAGGTTCTGTGGCTGATTAAGGTGGTAATTAAATTCACTTGGTGCCTTACCTGCATTAAATTAGCCTCAGAACCTGGGTAATTCATATGTGTCCTGGATTAAAGGGATGATGTGGCAACCCTAGTCACCGTCCACCATTGCGATGACCTCACCGGGAAGGCCCACCAAACTGCAGCCCCTCCAGCAGAGACTGTATACAGTGAAGTATGACGTCAAACATACCAAATAACAGTTTTGGGGTTTACATGCACTTTGCTACAAATGTAACACATTTTTCCGAGTACTCTGCACTTCCCTATGCTACAAGTGCTCAATTAAGGGATGTCTTCAAGCAGCCAATTCATTCCCCTTCCCTGCATATATCAGCCGTTGGAACGCCATTCCTCAATACTAAGATATAGAGAATTGAGCAGAGAGACAGACTCTAATCAGGACACAGCTGTAGCAATTATAGCTACATGAAAAGGTTCAGCTCTTCTGCTAATTGTTCTTATCCACATCAAACAACCAAGTTTATGTACAATTAACGTTATTTGTAAAAAAAAAAAAGAAAAAATTCTAAACAAGACGTGATTGTTATGGTTACTGCTTCCTCCCGGCTATAGAGATGTGTGGGGACATCTGGAGATATAATGCTGGGACTGGTAATTAATCCAATGTCTAATGTTTGCTTTGCCTTCATTCCTTATTTGTATTTACTCCATTTATAGGGTCATAACAGTAGGTGGTGTACTGTACTGAAGCTTATCATTAGTACACAGGACATGCTTTGTGCCTGAGACAGAAAGAACAGAATTTAAAGTGGTTGTCAACCTGTGACAACCACTTTACCCTACAGGTAAGCCTAGAATAAGGCGGTGCCCTGCATATCTCCCAAACCTGCACGGTTCAGGAGATATACAGTGTACTGCGATGTGCCCACATCATCGGGCACGTGCGCAGTGAAGAAACGGCCTCCATGCTGTTCCTTCACTGTGATCGTGCCGTAACTGGCGGCTCCCACGCATATGCGCGGGAGTGATGTCACGCGACTCTGGTCAGTCACAGAGCCAGAGTCACGGCCCCGGAAGGAAAAGGGGCTGAAGATGGACGCTGCTGGCACAGGGGACATCGTTGTGACATATAATGGGCTACTATTCGATGCATAGTAGCCCATTATGCTTCTACTTTGCAGGGGAATATTGAGGAAGTAAAACCCATCAGGCTCTTTAATATTTGTAGTTATAATTTAGCAATTCTAGGCAAGTAAAAATTATTTGGTGAGCAGCTTGTAAGCAGGTGCTTAACCACTTGCCGACCGCCGATCGGCATCTGACAGCGGCAAGGTGGTTCAATAACGTGGATCGCTGTCATATGACGGCGGCCGCGAGATCGCGCCTAGTGAGCGCGCGCGCCGCCGGAGGCCCGCCCGCGCGCTCACTGTGTTCGGGGAGGGCCAGGGAGCGGGAGCGGCGGAGTCGATCTCCGCCGGCCACCCGCGATGCCCCCCCCCCCGGAGTGAAAGAACGGAGGTGCCTGTAAGTAAACACGGACCTCCGTTCTGTGAAGGGGGAAGGGCTGTGATCACAGCCTTCCTGTACATGAAGGCTGTGACCACTTCCCTTCCCCTGTTAGGGCAGTCCCCCCACAGTAAGAACACGCCCAGGGAACATAGTTAACCCTTAGAGCGCCCCCTGCAGGTTAACCCCTTCACTGCCAATGGCATTTACACAGTAATCAGTGCATTTTTATAGCACTGATCGCTGTATAAATGCCAATGGTCCCAAAAAAGTGTCAAAATGTTCCGCCATGTCCGCTGAAATATCGCAGTACCGCAAAAAATCGCAGATCGCCGCCATTTTTAGTAAAAAATAAAAAAAAATTAAAAACCCCAAAAAAGAATTCTCATCAACCGTAAACGCGACCACTTTTGCGCAAACCAATCAATAAACGCCGATTGCGATTTTTTTTATCGCAAATATGAGGAAGAATATAAATCGGCCAAAAACGGTGAAAAAAAATGTTTTTTTATATTTTTTTTTTGGATTTGTATTTTAGGAAAAAGTAAGAAATTTGTGTTTTTTTGCAAAATTGTCGCTCTTCTTTTGTTTATAGCGGCGATCAGAAATGGCGCAGCGGTGATCAAATACCACCAAAAGAAAGCTCTGTTTGTGGGAAAAAAAGGACGCAAATTTCGTTTGGGTACAACGTCGCACGACCGCGCAGTTGTCAGTTAAAGCGACGCAGTGCCGAATCGCAAAAAGGGCTCCGGTCCTAAAGCTGGAAATCCTTCCGAGGCTGAAGTGGTTAATAAGGTACTGATCTGTTACCTGTGTTATTTGTTTTTTTTTTGTTGGGTTGTGTTTTCTATTAAACTGCTGTGTTAATTGCACTGCTTAGTTAAAGTGATACTTAACTGAGAAGTGCTAATTGTCATAATTCATTCACATGAATCACATATATATTATGCCACAGTATTTTTTTTAATCCTCTAAGTACCTTATTTACTACTACTCTACTAATGTATGATTTCTACAGTGTAAATCTGTGTCTAGTGTGACAAACATCCCATGTCAGTTGTTGATGGAGTATATCTGCCACATAGAATCCTGAGATTCCTAAGGTAAATGGCTGGCAGGGAGAGGTCTGTAGGCAGCAAGGGGTTAAGTATTGGTCACACTTTGCTCCCCAGCTGGGGTATAATTTTGCCTGACCTGGGTGTAATCAGTGTGGTGCTGAGAGAGAAGGAGCAGGCTGTGAAGGAACATGCCTGCAGGACTGAAGCAGACCCAGTGAGGTCTATCTGTTAGCTAGGAGGCTTATTTTCAGTTGATGGACCTTTTGATTGTGGGACTGATTTTCTACCCATGTGAGGGAGACCTTTCTGTTTATCCTTATTGTCTGAGTGAATAAACATGGGCAGGAAGCACTTAACCTGACATACGGCTGGATTACTTGTTTGGGGAACCCCTCCACTTGAAGCCGATTGCCCACACTAGCCAGCCCTGATTGGTGCAGTGCCATTCACATGAATAAAAAAAAAACAGTTCCAGAACAATTCAAATTAGATTTTATAAATATCCATTAACTGTTTTACAAAGAAAATGGCTAACTTTACTGTTGTCTTATTTTTTAACTCAAAAAAGTGATTTTTTTCCAAAACAATCATGCTTGTAAGACCGCTGCGCAAATACGGTGTGACATAAAGTGTTGCAACGACTGCCATTTTATTCTCTAGGGTGTTAGAAAAAAATATATATATTGTTTGGGGGTTCTAAGTACTTTTATAGCAAAAAAAAACTGATTTTAACTTGTAAACACCGACTCTCAAAAAGAGGCTCAGTCTGGAAGTGGTTAAACATCAAATGTGTATTTTTTACGCATTAATATAGTGTAGACGATGACTGACATTAGTTTTCATTTTGTTCAGACGGCATCTGATTCCAAGGCTCTTTTTTTACTTTACAGGCATTAGAAATTACATTAGATATATTTAAAACTGATTTATATTGAAACAAAGTGTTTAGCAATAGGATGACATGTAGGAGGGAGGGAGGGGAGAGTCATTTGCCACTGTGTATACACCCACATGTGTGACTCTATAGTCATATGGGCTTCACAGATAAGAAAAAGTAGAAAGTGAAGAGCTTAGAAGGAAACTGAAATTGGGCATGCTCCATAGAGGGCACAATCTGGTCCACAAAATCTCAACCTGCAGTGGGGACACAGTGAAGATGGGAGGGACAGCTAAAGGCAGGATCCACCAGATATAATCCACTCTACACAAAAAGAATGCTTTGGTGGCTTTGTAAGTATGCTCACTCTGTGCATGTGAACATGTAATGAGAGTTTTTCATAGTCTAGGTTTAATGACATTTTAACCACTTCGATGCCGGGGCTTTCACTCCCTACTTGCCCAGGCCAGCTTTCAGTTTTCAGCACTGTTGCACTTTAAAAGCTAATTGCGCGGTCATGTAACACTGTACCCGTATTACATTTTTATAATTTTATTTCACACAAATAGAGCTTTCTTTTGGTGGTATTTAATTACCACTGGGATTTTTCTTAATTAATCTTTGCCAAACTGCATTCTGCTACATTTCTTTGGTGAAACTAACCCAAATTAGTGTTTATTATTTAGTCTGCAAGAAAGTTATAGAGTCCATAAACTATGGTGTATATATACTGGAATATATATATACAGTTGTGCTCAAACGTTTACACACCCTGGCAGAATTTATGATTTCTTGGCCATTTTTCAGACAATATGAATGATAACACAAAAACATTTCTTTCACTCATGGTTAGTGTTTGGCTGAAGCCATTTATTATCAATCAACTGTTTACTCCTTTTAAATCATAATGACAACAGAAACTACCAAAATGACCCTGATCAAACAAAAGTTTACATACCCCTGTTCTTTTTTTTTTGTTTACATGAGTTTTATCTATTAGGTCATATACAATGTAAGTACATTCCAATATATACATCAACAGGAAAGAGAAGGAATGAAAAGGAATATCCAAGGTAAATAAATTTTATAACATTTCAAGTGTCTCGTGAGAAGGAAGAATAATTATATCAGGTCAAATGGTGTCCAAGTAAATAAAGAAGTTAACAATTGGGCATCTATAAGCTTAGTTGAGATAAAAAATAGTCAATACGTTTATATAGTTATGGCAGATAAGCAGGATTCCAGTTTTTCCATTTATCCCTGTAAGACTGAACACTGTCATTCATTGTGTGGTAAATAAATTCTGCTATCTTAGTCATATTCATAAGTGAGATAACTTGAGACCAGGGGAGATTCGGGGTTAGCCAGTTACAAGCTATGGTCCAATGAATGGCGCTTAAAAGGGAATGTATCAGTTGCAGAGTCATATGAGGAATATCAGGAATGCATGAATACAATAGACATATTAGTGGGGTCAGAGGAATTGATCTGTTTGTGCAACTGAAAATAAAGTCAGAAAATTTTCGCCAAATAATGTTCAGTTTGGGACAATCCCAAAAGATATGAAGTAGTGTCCCAGAGGAGCCACAATTTCTAAAGCAAAGATTCGGTATTGCAGGGTAGAATTGGTTAATTTTAGCAGGTGTCAAGTATCATCTTGTGAAAATTTTTATGGGTGTCTCTTTAAAAGCGGAAGCTCTGTTGCTTTTGCGCATGTTTTGTATCATAACTTGCCAGTCTTTGGTAGAAATGTCCATACCAATATCTGATTCCCATTTAAGCATAGGGTTAGTTTTTTTCGGGACTTCTAAATTCGTTGAGATAAAAGTAAAATTTAGAGTTCAAGCCTCTACCCCTTGGTGAATTCATGCATACTTGCTCTAATAGGGTGAAAGGAGGTTTTAGGTCTACTGGGTATTGGGAGGTTAAAAATTCTTTAATTAGATCAAAATGTCTTTTGTGTGAGTTAGGGAGATTATGTTTAAATTGTAAAATGTCAAAAGAGGAAATTTTATTTTTGTCTGAAATGGATAAAAGATTCGTAAGTTTAGATGAAATCCAAATATGGAAGTCTGAATTTTCCTTAAAAGCAGGGGAGAAGTGGGGATCTCCTATAAAGGAAGCTAATGGTGGGGTGATTGATTGTAATGCGTATTGGGATTTATGACGTTGCCAAAATTGAATTATTTGGGAGACGATTAGATTACGAGAGTGAAGAGCTCTATAGGGAATATTATTCGTCCAAAGGATACCTTGCAGGTAATATGGTAGGATTGAGTGGGATTCAAAAGTGAGCCAGGGAATATCTTTATCTTCTGCATACCATTGAGAGATATGCGTAAATCTAACTGCCATATAATAGTGCCAAATGTAGGGAAGTCCTAGTCCTCCTGCTGATTGTGATCTATACAACAGTATATTGCTACATCTGGGTCTTTTACCCAGCCAAACAAATTTGTTGATGATTTTCTGTAGAGATTCTATCTTATATTTAGGGATATTGATATGAAGAGCCCGGAACAAGTAGAGTAATTTAGGGAGAATAATCATTTTAATGGCGCATAATCTGCCCATAAAGGAGATATGGAATGACTCCCAAACCTTCAGAAGGTTCTTGATCTGTGTGATAAGAGTGGGGAAATTATATTGATACAGTGATTTAAAGTCAGATGTAATCTGTACCCCGAGGTAACGCAGTGAGTTATTACACCAGGTGAATGGGAAATTTGTGCGTATGGATTGAGTTAGATTAGATGGGATATTGATAGGAAGGAGGGAGCATTTTGAGAGATTGATACCAAGTCCTGAAAGTTTTTCAAATATATTAAGCTCAGATAATATATTGGGTATGGGATTAGTTAAAAAGACTATTGCATCATCCGCATACAGACTGAGTTTATATTCAAGAGGACCTTTACTATAGCCGTTAATATTGGGATTATTTCTGATCGAGATGGCCAGGGGTTCTAGGGCAAGGGCAAATAGAAGTGGGGATAGAGAACAGCCTTGTCTGGTACCTCTATTTAATGAAAAAAAATCAGAGTTGCTACCAGGAATTTTTATTCTTGTGCGGCGTTGATTGTATAAAGCGCTAGAACCGTGGATGAAATTGTCAAGAAAGCCAAATCTTTTAAGTATTATAATTAAGTAAGACCAGATGACGCTGTCAAATGCCTTATTAATATCTAAGCTCAATAGGCATAATTGTTTAGATGATAAATTGGCATCTTGAATAATATTATTTGCTAACCTAATATTATCGGTGATATGTCTATTATTTATAAACCCAGATTGATCGATGTGGACTAACGAAGGGATAATAGGGGCGAGTCTGCTTGCTAATAATTTACCAAAAATTTTAAGATCATTGTTTAACACCGATATTGGGTGAAAATTTTGTGAGAGAGAGTGATCTTTATGGGGCTTGGGCAAAAGGGACATGTTCGCTAATGTCATTTCAGTAGGAATAGGATTACCATTCAGAATAAAATTATCCCAGTTCTTAATACCGTGTATTGCCCCCTTTAACATCAATGACAGCTTGAAGAATTTTGTGGTATTTGTGGATGAGGCTCTTTATCTTCTGAGGGGAAAGTGGGAGGAGGAGGAGCAGAGAGACAGGGTGCCCTGGTGTGACTATCTATCACACGCCGCGGCCGCAATCACGTCTGTGTCCGCGTCCCCGCCGGCTCGGCTGCACTCCTTACTATAGCCGCCTCCTTCTCGGCTGACGGCTCCTGAAGTTTCATGTACACAAGCCAGGAGGAAGAGCCGAGGAGGATGAAGAGGGACACTGCGCTACAGCACCTGCTCTGAGGTCTGTAATAACAGAACGATTGCAGAGGAGGGGGGCTTGTATCAAGTATGCTGCCAGAACTGATTTTAGGGGAGGGAGGTTAGAGCATAACTGCTAGGGGGTGCTTTGTTTTAGGTTAGAGAGAAATTGTACTAAAAGTAAAAGGAGAGGGGCTGATTTGAAGTTTGGCCCCCAGCACAATTCAGATCAAAGATCCCATCCCGGCTCCATCCACCCCCCATTCAATCCCGGCTCCATCCACCCCCCCCCCCGATCTGATCCCGGCTCCATCCACCCAACGTCTCCCTCCCCCGATCCAATCCCAGCTCCATCCACCTCCGATTCCATCCCGGCTCCATCCACTTCCCCCCAATCCCATCCCGGCTCCATCCATCCCCCGATCCCGGCTCAGTCCGCCTCCCACCCCCGATCCGATCCCGGCTCCATCCACCCCCCAGTCAGATCCCAGCTCCATCAACTCCCTGATCCCATCCCGGCTCCATCCATTCCCCCCAATCCCATCCCAGCTCCATCCACCCCCCCAATCCCAACCCAGCTCCATCCATTGTGGCAGATTAAGGGGGTAGAGTCGCACCGACGCACTAGCCCACTTGGTGCTGGGGGGGTGACACCATGTTTTACCGCACCAGGTGACTCCAACCCTAGTGACGCTACTGTCTCTACATTGCCACTATTTTTAGGACAGGTACCCTTGTCACATCAATTAAAGCAAATCTGCAGCATGTTAAATATTAAATTGCCACCAGGAATTAAAAGCAGATGCCTGTGTGCGGGCAGGGCTTAAGGTGCCCTAAAGGGGAACTCTGGAAACTCTGGAAGTCGTGGTCATGAGAAATCTGCATTAAGGCGGCACTCCAACTTAGAAGCAAGCACAAGTCGTGGCACAATTAACTCTTCATTAGTGTTGAGCGAACCCGGACTGTAACGTTCGGGTCCGTACCGAACTTTAGGGTGTCCGTGGCACGGACCCGGACCCGGACATTTCAAAAATCGTTCGGGTTCGGTCCGGGGTTCTGCTATTTTACTCCACGTGTTGAGAAGCTGCAGGGCAGCCAATCAACAAGCGTTTCACTGGTTTGCCCTTAGAAGCCATCACAGCCATGCCTACTAATGGCATGGCTGTGATTGGCCGGTGCATCATGTGACCCAGCCTCTTTATAAGCTGGAGTCACAGTGCTGCAGTCACATGCTCCTTGGGTTAGTATAGGGAAAGGTAGCTGACGGCGTGAGGGACAGATTTTAGCCATTTTAAGACCTGATCCTGCATCCTGAGATAGATTACTTTACTACTGCTGTCTGTGCTGTT
>BLSH010142595.1:224917-259747 GCA_018402905.1 Glandirana rugosa | reverse complement strand
TACAAAAAATATATATATATATACTGTGTGATGCTACATGTTGGGTATTTATGAAGATACAGCAGCAAATAAACAATAAAAATGTGCCATGGTTACTTTAGAAAAAAAAACCTTTTTTTAATGTCTCCAGGTTTTTAAAAGAAGAAAACTATTTCTAAGCATCTAATTTTATCATTATTCCCTCCAATTTTGCTGGTGTTGCTTTTCTCAACCCTGCCTAAAACCAGGTGCCTCTCTGTGTGACAAGGGCAATGTCAACTGCAGATACTAAAACATGTTAGGCAAAGTAACAAAATCCTGACAGCGACAACTGGAAAATAATGAGCAATAGCCAGTGGGGCTGTCACTGGCCTTATGGTAAATGTAGGGTTAAAGTTAAACTACCTAGAAGTAGTGAACATACTGAGCAGCACTATTGAGGTTGTGGATATTCAAAACTATATATGCACTGCTGCGCAAACGTTTTAGGCAGGTGTGAAAAATGCTGTAAATTAAGACTGTTTTCAGAAATAAAAGGGTTAACCCTTTATTTTTTAACAAAATGGAAAGTAAATGAACAGAAGAGAAATTCAAATCAAATCAATTTTTGGTGTGACCACCCTTTGCCTTTAACCACTTCAGCCCCGAAAGGTTTTCCAGCTTTAGGACCAGAGCACTTTTTGCGATTCGGCGCTGCGTCGCTTTAACTGACAATTGCGCGGTCGTGCGACGTTGCACCCAAACAAAATTTACGTCCTTTTTTTTCCCACAAATAGAGCTTTCTTTTGGTGGTATTTGATCGCCTCTGCGTCATTTCTTACCGACGGTATAAACAAAAGAAGAGCGACCATTTTGCAAAAAAACCCAAATTTCTTACTTTTTGCTAAAATTCAAATCCAAAAAAAAAATATAAAAAAACATTTTTTTTCACCGTTTTTGGCCGATTATATAATTCCTCATATTTGCGATAAAAAAATTTGCAATCGGCGTTTATTGATTGGTTTGCGCAAAAGTGGCCGCGTTTACGGATGAGGAGAATTCATTTCTGGGGTTTTTATTTTTTTTTTATTTTTTACTAGTAATGGCGGCGATCTGCAATTTTTAGCGGTACTGCGATATTGGGGCGGACATGTCGGACATTTTTGACACTTTTTTGGGACCAATGACATTTATTCAGCGATCAGAAATTTAAATGTCCACTGATTACTGTATAAATGTCACTGGCAGTGAAGGGGTTAACCTGGGGGGGAGAGCTAGGGGTTAAGTGTGTTCCCTGGGTGTGTTCTTACTGTGGGGGGGTTGGGCTAACATGGGCATGAGAGATCTAACTGATCCCAGTGACAGGGATCAGTAGATCTCTCATGCCCCACTGACAGAGCGGGGAACCGCCGTGTTTACATCGGCGGTTCCCCGTTCTTTTCCCTGTAGCCGCTCATCGCGGCTCGCCGGCGGACATCGGGTCCTCCCGAGCCGCGGGCACACTCCTCAGGAGTGCGGCGGGTGCGCGCGCGCACCCCCTGGTGGCCAAAAGCAAATCGCCGCTTATTTACGGCGATTCGTGCAGGGCTCCCCCACTGCCGCCGTAAAAAGACGGCGCGCGGTGGGGAACCGGTTAAACATCAATTTGTCTAGGCTTACTTGCACACAGTTTTTAAAGGAACTTGGCAGGTAGGTTGTTTTACACACCTTGGAGAAATGACCACAGATATCCTGTGGATGTAGCCTGCCTCAAATCCTTCTGTCTCTTCATGTAATACCAGACAGACTCAAAGATGTTGAGATCAGGGCTCTGTGGGGGCCAAACCATCACTTCCAGGACTCTGGGTCTCACTGTTTTCTGTCAGTTCTGTGCTGATGTACTGGACATCTTCCAATGTCGAAGGGAAGTAAGCATGATGTGTCTTTCATCTGCAGCATTAAGTTTCCTTGGCTGACCACTACGGCCCTCAACATTCCCGTTTCTTTGTGCTTCTTAAGGGAAGCTTGAACAGCACATTTTGAAACCCCAGTCTGCTTAGACATCTTTGCCTGGGAGAGACCTTTCTGATTCAGTATAACTACCTTGTGTCTTGTTGCTGTGCTCAGTCTTGCCATGGTGTATTACCTGAGACAAGAAATCATCTTCCATAACCTCACCTTAGTAGCAGAGTTTGGCTGTTCCTTACACAGTTTTAAGCCTCCTACACAGCAGTTTCTGTTTCAATTAATGACTGTGTTTCAACCTACATATGAAATTGATGATCATTAGCACCTGCTTAATATAATTGGTTAATTATACACATGAATTTGAAGCCAAAGGGCGGTCACACCAAATATTGATTTGATTTAAAATTTTCTTCTGTTCACCCACTTTGCATTTTGTAAATTGATAAAAATATGCAATGCAATGCAAATATATATTTTTGAAAGCATTTACAGCATTTCTTCACACCTATGGATAACTTTTGCATAGTACTGTACACTGATCAGCCACAAGATTATGACTATCTACCACAACATTATGCCCACCCACCTAATATTGAGTAGGCCCCCCTTTTGCCGCCAAACAGCCAAGTCCCATCTAGGCATGGACTTCACTAGGCAAAGCATCACACATCCACCGACTTGCTTTCTTTCCATACTGCAGCCTGGTGTCATCTCTTCTAAGCGATGCAAATGTAAGGGTAGGCGGGTGGTACCTCCTCCATGTTCCCTTTCTTGTTCCCTTTCTCTTGCCAAGTGTGGGCCACATAGGAGGCCTACCTTGGGGTGGGTTCTTCTAGGCTATGCAAGGTCCTTAATACAGGTCACTTTCCTACACATGGGGTACCTTTATTGGAACAAATGACTGGTCTCTAATAAACTATCTTGATGTTACTGTGCATCACTATGGTCATTGATGCACTTAGGAGGGACATGCAGAGCCCTTTTCCTCTCCACCTGTCTAGACTCCAGCGTTTTACTGCTATCTCACTCCTAGAAATGGTATGGCGCCCTGCTGTGCACCTAGCGCTAACTCCAAGTGTGCACTCCACTTAAATCTTCCTATTGCTATGGGAGAGGGACCTGCTTATGGAGAGAGTGCCAACAACAACTCCTCCTACAAGAAGCGATCCCACCTGTCACATGTACACGCTTACGACAGGTTGCTAGAGAAACTGTTGTTACCCTTGGTAATCCCACCTACTGACTGCAGGGCAACAGCCCTGGGAGCCAGGTGTATGGATTTCAACCCCTAAGGGGAGTGCCTTTGAAGACCCATCAGGGTATATAAGTGAGGTGAGCTCCTAGTGAAACTGGTGGTGGAGTTTGCTGCATGTGGAGGAACACAGTGTGTTGACACATTGAAGATTTGTTATTCCGTCTTCACAGATATAACATTAATATACATGGACTATGTATGGTGGACCACAATCTTTTTACTTATTTATGCACTTTGCACTTATAGTTCATCAATGATGGTATTTGCACGTTGCACTTTAATGGTTTTTGATTGATGGCTATTGTATATGGAATGTTATTGTTTTATTGCACCAATTAGTGAATTGTATGCATTTTAGAATTTGTTGATTATACTCAAAATTGTTACATAGTTTTATATCTATATTTTTGGTGGATTGCGCTTCACTAATGTTTTGGTTTTGAACCACTAGCTTGTACTTCACACAATGGTAACTCTCACACTGATGTCTTCATACCCCAAAGGCCCCTTTCACACTGGGGAGCTTTACAGGCGCTATTGCGCTAAAAATCGTGGCTGTAAAGCGTCTCCCCATTCAATGCAGTGTGTCCTTTCACACTGGGGTGACTCAGGGCGGTGCGCTTGCAGGAGTAAAATTAAACTCCTGCAAGCATGATTTTTCAGGAATGTGGGGAGCGGTGTATTCACCGCTCCTCCACCGCTCCTGCCATTGGATTGAAAGTGCCGGCACTTTTAACCCCTGTGTAACCCCCTGTGGGGGGGTTAAAAGTGCCGTGCTGCCTCCCGAATAGCGGCGCCATAGCGCTGCTATTACAGCAGTAGATCGCCGCTGACGATCAGGCGGTCCCAGTGTGAAAGGGGCCAAAGTGCTATGTGTGCCGGTTACTTGCATTACACCCCTTTAGTAACTTCAGACCAGGCAGAAGCAAAGTTTCAAAGCTTTACTGAAGAATAATTTAACACAACAGTTCAACATAAAGTTCAGTCTTTTCCTAACATCCCTAGTCCCTAACTTCAGGATAGTGGCTGCCCCAGCATAACTGCATAAGTAAGAGTCACTTCTTGACAGAGTCCATGGATGGTATCTTCAGGGAGGATTGCGAGTCTCAGCATTCTCCCTTACTAGCGGGAATTACAAACTTGACATGGCACTGGCGATACAGCCTCGGGCAACAGCAATGGGCAATTCCCACACAATTCTCTTTCTCTCCCTCCCTCTCCCTAGTTCCAGGCCCTTGTCCCTTTTTATAGCACACAGGACCACATTATCAGACCCAAGAAAACCCACCAAGAGCATAATTAACACTAGCCTTCCCGACTTGGGCAACATTAAACTATACCTGCCTACAAACATGCTCCCGGCCATCCACATGATTTAAAGGAAAACGTGACTCATCAGACCAGGCCACATTCTTCCATTGCTCTGTGGTTCAGTTCTGATGCTTACATGCCCATTATACAGTACCTCACAAAAGTGAGTACACCCCTCACATTTTTGTAAATATTTTATTATATCTTTTCATGTGGCAAATTTACACTGTTATACAAGCTGTAAACTCACTACTTTACACATTGTAGCAAAGTGTAATTTCTTCAGTGTTGACACATAAAAAGATATAATAAAATATTTACAAAAATGTGAGGGTTGTACTCACTTTTGTGAGATACTGTAGATGCTTTTGGCTATGGACAAAGGTCAGCATGGGCACCCTGACATCTGCGGCTACTCAGCCACATATGCAAGGGACTGCAATGTACTGTGTGTTGTGACCCCTTTCTATCGGAACCAGAATTACCTTTTTCAGCAATATGAGTGACTATAGATCTTCTATTGGGTCAAACTACATGGGTCAGCCTTCACGCCCCACATGCATCAATGATCCTTGACTGACCATGACCCTGTCATCAGTTTGCCGGGTTTCCTTCCCTGGATAACTTTTGGTAGGTCCTGACCACCACAAACCAGTAATATCCTGCAAGAGCTGCAGTTTTGGAATTGCTCTGACCCAGTCGTCTAGCCATTACAATGTAGACTCTGTCAGAGTCACTCAAATCCTTAAGCTTACCCATTTTTCCTGCTTTTAACACATCAACTTCAGGGACAACACGTTCACTTGCAAATAAAATCAATAAAAAGATTTTATTGCAGCCTTTGTCTACATCAAAGAGATGGTCTATCTATTGATGTTTGTGACACCAGGACAGGAAGCTGGGGTAAATCTCTTCAGTGGCTTTTCAAACATCAATTAAAATCCTAATAGTAGTTCAAACCAGTTTTTTCTCTTTACAAAACCAAAAAAAAATGTCTGGAGGCACATATGTAAATGTTATATTCCTCTTAGTGGACTCTAAAAGTGTAAAGCCTGACTGTGCCCAGTGCTACATTTAACACATTTTTACATCGCTGTTCAGATAACTTGTCCTGTCATTAACAAAAAAAAGAAAAAATGCTGATGAAAATGAGTAGACAAGGTGGCAAACATTTACAGAAAAGTGTTGAAATGAGCAATCAAGCCACTTAGAGAAAAGTCTCACATTACCTCTACAGAAAATAATGGATGACACAATGTCCAGAGACCTTATAAAGGCAGACCTCAACATTTCTCCAATGAAAAGTTTGTTTTTATCCTGTTTGTAAATTGAAAAAAAAATCTGAATTTAAATAATCTGAAATAACACATAATGAAGAGTAGAGGTAAAACATCTTGAGCTTCTATCTATATGGCGATATCTGAGATTTGTTCCTTCTTCTCCTTTCCACAGCTTTGAAGTTTAGACGTGAAATCGGCAGGAAACTGTGAGTCAACGTAATGGAATATCAGATGTCCTGCCTGGAGACAGCAGTGACTTTCTTTGTGACTTGGTAATTTGAATTAAGGTTCTTATAGTACATCACAGGTAGCAGTGTGATGCTGACAAATCATAGTCATTCACAGACAGAACCTTTCACTTCTAATGCAGACAATCTTCATGATCTGTGGCTGCACATTTGTATAACAATATCCTATACATATCAACGCTGCCCTGTTTGCGTTTTTTACAAGTCCCTGACATCATTGTTAAATCTGTTCTGCTATGGATGAAAGCTCTTCAGTCATGAATTATGCAGGTAGGTCCATGCTGCCAAATTAAAGTGAGCTTGTGCTTTGCTCATGCAGGGCAAAGCAAAAGGTTCAAGTGAAATAGATGTAAGGCACTTACCGAAACTCAGGGGGGGGGGGACTAGTAAGGCAGTCCATATATTATGTAATTTTCTTTGCTTCAATACAGGTTGAAGGAAAGAAATTTTATAGATTCCACCATCAACACAGTTATTGTTAATGGGGGAATCCCCCCTGCAGCACTATTGTGTTTTGCCAGCGGGGAGCGCCAGGAGTCTTCCCCAGTGGCAAAATACAATGATCACTGCTGGTGGTTATAGCTGCTGACAGTGATCAGCCGAAGAACCAGTCAAATTTTGATCCATCTATGGCTGCCTTAACATTGGAGTGAACTCAGACTAGTGCATGTTGAAGCAATTGCCCTTAAAGGTCCCCAACCTCTCACCTCTGTAAAACCATAGCAGTGGGACTCGGTGCTCCTGGGAAGTGTCCAGTACAGCAATTCAAGAAAACAAAATCCAGGGCACTCACAGCATACCATTTTTCATTTTTTCATAATAAATTCCAAAGGCTAAAAATAATTAAAACTCATCTAGCCAATGAACATTCCTTGTGAAAAGAGCACACTTTTTAAGGCATGGTTTCTTTACCACCGGCACATACTTATTGTTCCTTCATTCTCCCAGCTCTTCATTCATCTACTGGAAGCAGGAGAAGCCAGCCTGAGTAAGCCTTATACTCACTCAAGTGGTAGCCATGTAGGGAGGTGTTCAGTGGCCCTGGTGTAGTTCCTATTTTTGGCCACTAAAGGTCTCCCTTCCCTATAGAGCATGGGTCTCAAACTGGTGGCCCTCCAGCTGTTGCGAAACTACAAGTCCCATGAGGCATTGCAAGGCTGACAGTTATAAGAATGACTCCCACAGGCGGAGGCATGATGGGACTTTTAGTTTTGCAACAGCTGGAGGACCGCCAGTTGAGACCCCTGCAATAGAGAGTATATAGAGCAGAGAGCTAACTGAGGTAAATTCAAGTGCTGGGAGAATAAGGTAGGATTGGCTCCTGTGGAAAGCCTTGTGGCTCCCAGAAGAAAAGATGTAGGCAGTTCAGAATTTGGCTTTCCCTTGACTGGGGATCACCTGGAGGACCTCCTTCCCTCATGGGCTTAGCCAGGGAGATAGAAGACACGAACATCCCAAAAGTAGGACAAATGGGGACATAACCAGTTTCTAGTGTTTGAGACTTGTTGGCTGTCAATGGTTACAGAGAAGATTGTCTCTCCTTATTGTTAGTAAGGATTTGAAAGTCCTTCTGAATTGGACCTGTTTTATTCCTGTTGTGGTGGTCTATACATGGGGAACAGTAAGTTGGAGACCTCTGGATCTTCTAGAGGAGGGGCAGAAAGCATTTGTGCTATTTAATGCTGACTGGTATGTTACAAGGACTTGGGTTACAATGTCAACATACAACGCAAGTTGGGCCTGAACGTAATTAATGGTACCCAGGAGGATAATCAGTGTAGTAACGTTCCCATCTACAGTCATACCTGGAGACGTTTGAAAATGGCATATCCTGATATTGGGGGTGAAGTTAAGAGTGCCACACTGAATTTTGGGTGTAAAGTAGGAGGCATTGATTGGGCCAGCCTTCCCAGTTAGCAATACATACAGTATAAACTTTCTTGGGAGTCTGGACATCTGCTACCAGCATTGCAAATCTGACAGACACCTCTCTGGGCATAATGGGTCCAGCTCCAGTGTCAATACCATGCTGATTCCCACCAATAACGAGATATTTTCCTAAAAGTTCACTGTGTAGCAAGCGTCTCTATTTTTCTCCCTAATCAAGCCAATATTATGTTAAATGCCTTTGGGAATCTAAAGATGGTATACAATTCAAGAGGTCATGCACTGAATTGTTCTATCCTGATAGGAAAAGGGACAACAGATCACAAACCAACTAGCTTTTATAGTAAATCCCAAAGCTGGCTCTGTACACTATAAACATTGCAAAAGACAATACTTTCCAACCCTCTCAAAGCAGCCAGGATTGTATCAGGCCATGTTGTTCATAGCTGACGTTACTATACACCGTGTGTCATACATCACCCCTTCTACTCTCCCTGTGGTGGCAGTCACAAGGAGGACAGCATAGGTAACCGAGAAAAACTGCATCATACATTCTGCTGCATTGTTTAAAGTGGTAGTAAACTCCCCTTGGACACTCGTACCTACAGGTAAGCAAAATAATAAAGCTTACCGGTAGGTACAAGGAATATCTCCTAAATGTGCACCGTTTAGGAGATATTCAGTGTCTCTCCTTCAGCCAGTGATGTCACCGGAGCATAAGCTCTGAAGGAACGGCATACTCAAGTTGTTCCTTCAGTGATCTGTACCTCGGCTGAGACTGCTGCGTGCGTGCACGGGAGTGACATCATCATGGCTTGGCTATTCAAGTGGGCAGAGCCCATGAACCTAGAAGGAAGATCAGGTGAAGATGCAAGCCCTGTCATCGGTGACAGCGCAGCGCTAGAGGGCTTTGTTTTCAAGGTAAGTCTCTCATAATGACGTTATGACATTACCTTGCAGGGAAGTTTACTACTGCATTAAATTCTGGAATTCTTTAGATTTCATTGATTCCAGCAATTACCCAGTAACTATATCAAAATTCCAGCTTTGTCAGGCCAATTCCAGTACATTTGCAGGTTTGGTTGTAGCTTACAGAGGACTATGGTTTCTTACAGACAGGTGATGAGCTTTTTTGAGGGTGGTATAGCAATGGATGACAGGCGTTCAAGAGCTGCTACTCTGTTTAGCTCACAATTGTGATTTAACCCCATTGATCTCAATGGGTGAGTTGGACAGGTGGTGCCACATATCAACCTCTGCAACCCAAGTTAAAAATGCCATGAGTGCGGCATGTGCACAGCCCTGTCAGTCTGTAATGTTAAGGGGGGTGAAGGGGACCTAAAACCATGGCTCCTGCCATGTGGCAGTGCTGATGCTTAGTGATGGGCTTAGTGTCACATGGATTAAATAAAGATACTCCATACCCTGGAGTATCTTATGTTTTCTGAACAGAGCAGCAAGGGATAGGAGTAAAGCTTTTTTGGCCACTCTTCTCTTGTGAGTCACGAGAGTACACTTACTTGTGCTCTCCTGAGACCCAGAATTAGCCACCAGCTGGCTAAAGCCTGCTGTCAGCTGATGTCTCTGAGCCACTCCAGGAATGCCGGGCTCTGTCCAGATTCCTGATCAGCAGCTGGCTCAGCCTCTCAATGCACCACATGACTTGTGTAGCAATTGTATATGCTATATTCTTTTTATATATCTTTTTTTAATTTCCTATTTTTTCCCAGAAAAGTGGAGTTACTCTTTAAGGCTGCCCACTTTCTGCCTTGAATACTACCCCACTGTGCAACATTAGACGTTCATTAACTGTATAGAGTTGCTCTTCAATTATACCTAGAATAGCCTGGAATATGATAAGAATCTTGATGTATACATTAAGCTACTTCCAGCATTGCGCTCTGAGCTATTGCAGATTCTTATGCTTGAAACTATATTCAAACTTTGATGCTCTTTATGCTGCTTCAAATCTTAATCAAAACGCGCATAGGAGACTTTTAATCAATTGCTGCTGCCTTGGTATAAAATAATCAGTTCTAAGACATGTGAACTTCAAAAGAAAGATCAAAATGATTGCATGCAAAATTAACTAACATATAAAAGCCTTGTTAAAAATGGGTGACAAAATATTTTTTCCCTTTGTCATTTAATAGAGAACTAGGTAAATCTGGATTATTGCAGTGATAGTGATCTCATTTAGATTTGGAAGTACATAAACTTCCCTTCACTATTGTTTTCTTTTATTGAATTTTTTAATGGAGATGTCTGTAAGTACAGCTGAAATAAATAGACTAATAAAGGGAAACATTGCAGAGTACTTCAGAGCAAAGAGACAATAAGATGTACCATATTATATTAAACAAACATAAAAACTTTACACAAGCATTTTTTGGGGTGTTGTAACCTGTTGTAATTCTAGGACAAGGGGTGGGCAGGAGGGGTAGCCGCCCTAGGTGCAGGTGGGATGGGGCATCAATTCTACAGCATGTATTAACAGTGGGGGGAGCAGTTCTGGTTTCTTGGCCTGAGTGCTGGACAACCCTGTCCCAGTACTGATTGTAATTCATAGGGGTTGATTTACTAAACACAAATAGACTATGCACTCGGCAAGTGCAGTTGCTCCAAAGCTTAGTAAATGAAGTAAAGCTTCACTTCACAAGGAATATCCAATCACAAGCAAGGAAACAAAAGAAAACTGCATTTTTGCTTGCACATGATTGGATGATCGAACTCAGCAAAGCTTCATCCCATTTACTAAGCTCTGGAGCAACTGCACTTGCAGAGTGTACAGTCTATTTGACTTTAGTAAATCAACCCCATGATTAAGGAAGGTTTCAGGATGAATAATATTAGTGAACTTGTGCTTTGCCCATACTGAGGCCGGTCCTCATAGATGCTTACTCTTACCTTCCATTGGCAACCAGAAGGGAAGAAAAGAGCTGTCTAAGCCTAACTCCTGGGGCGTGGCCGAGATGGAGACCTGAGCGGACTTCTGAGACGGGAGCTCCGCTGTTCTTAAAGGCTGTGCACATATATACTGGCTCTATCAGACCGGCACAGACACCTGGAGGCTCCGTATGCCCATCAAGGCTCACAAGGCAGGACGTGGTCTGGGTAAGAGGCTGCATTTCCCCCCTTTACCGCCCGACAGTTCCCCGGCCATCAGCGGCAGTTTGCTGACACGTGCACGGGCCTGCTTCAACATGGCGTCCCAGACAGAGCAGCCCCCTCCTGCTCAGCCAGGACTGGAGGAGGTGTTGGCAGCCATAGGACAATGTCAGGCCTCACTCACCATCCTGACCTCCAAAGTGGAGACCGTCCAGCTGGATGTGGAGCACATAAGGCAAGATATGGAAAAAATAAGATCTCAGATCCGCTGACCTCTGTACTCTGCAGACTAAGGCGCTCGAATACAAGACCGAAGACGCCGAAAATCGTAATAGGCGTAATAATCTGCGTATTGTGGGCCTCGCGGAGGGGGTGAAGGGCCCGAATCCTACTGACTTTGTGGAAACACTCCTGCGTAACCTGCTACCTGTGGCCCAATTCTCACCCTTCTATGCGGTGGAGCGGGCCCACCGCATTCCGCCTAAGCCTCACCACCCCGTACATTTATCCTTACATTTTTGAACTTCAGGGATCAGGATGAGGTCCTCCGAGCAGCCAGAGTGAAAGGGGAGCTGGCGTACCAAAACACTAAGTTGCTCATATTTCCGGACTATTTGGTTGAAACACAGAGGCTGCGGCGTTCAAAACCAAGTTAAGACCACTATGCGGACCCGGGGCATCCGATACAATGTCCTTTTCCCTGCCCGGTTGTGGGTGCAAGATGGTGAAACCGTCAGATTCTTTACGTCACCAGCGTATGCCTCCGCATGGCTGGATACCCTACCACCGCACTGTTAACACTGCATGCTGGAGGATGTGCTTACCTGACACTGCCGCTGACCACCTGTGGTGAATGCCTCGGGTCTATAGATGTGGATGACTTTATTTGCACCAGTTGTGCCTATCACCTATACACAGCGCTGTTCCAGAGTGCTACTCCACTATTTTTGCAAGCTAAGTGCCCCTGGCTGCGGCCAGGAGAAGAGTTACTCCAAATTATTGTTTCATCCTTAATTAACTGCCTATGCACAAAGACATGTGCATACTGACTCTCGGTGCTTTGAAATGCTGTTTTCTCTCAGTGTATATCCCCTGCTGTATCACACATTCCCCAGGGGGACTGTTTTGGAGGATAAAGGGGTAAGTGTGTCCCTGCCTACCCCATTCTTGCTGCAGGTTGTGGGAGGGAATGCCCAGTCTAGTTGGGCAGGAATTGCCTCCACCCTGCCTGCAGCTGGGAAGGAATAGTACTGTGATTCGCCCCCTTTTTTACTCTATCCATAGCGATAGATGACACGTACATACATACACTGCTGGAGAATTGGAACGTTCTAAGTTGCCTACTTTAACTTTGGCCTGAACCGATAGCCACTTGTTAGTAGGATGTTATGTTTATTGACAAAGGCGGCTGCACTAGCTCCCAGTCAATTGACTTGTCCATGGTGAACCGTGCCCACTGACAACGCCTCTCACCGGTTATTGGGTATACTATTGTTTGGGATTCATGCATTCCTCTGTTGGGGTTAGGGATGCGGGGGTGGGGAGTTTTTTTCTTACAGGGGGGAGGGTGGGGGGGTTGGGGAGTTGTTTCTTTGGTTGCAATTGAATGTTAAAGGTGCTTTGGTAGATGCATTGATTATTCTTCTACATGTCGCTCTTGGCCTGCTTCTGTGGTTAGGGGTACTGGCCCACAGAGCATGTACTATACTTCAATTAGGCTATGATTGCAGGGATGGCACAGTGTAAAATTGTCTCCTGGAATGTCCGGGGCCTGAACTCGGCGATTAAGCGATCCTTAGTGTTCAAATTCTTTCAACAACATTGCCCACAAATCTGTATACTGCAGGAGACCCACCTCCGAGGGTCCAGGTTGGCAAGCCTCAGGAGATCATGGGTGGGTCACCACTATCATGCCACCTACTCTGCATATGCTCGGGGGGTCAGTATTCTCCTAAGAAAAACGTTGCCCGTCCAGATACTGAATGTAGGCATGGATCCAGAGGGCAGGTATGTTGTCTTGCATGTACGTATATATGATAAATGTGTTGTGCTGGTGGGGTTATATCTCCCCCCTCCGGCTTCGGCCCAACTTTTACACAACATTATGAGACGAATAGTGCAGTACAATACCAATCTGATTTTTCTGTTAGGAGATTTCAATATGGTACCGACCGTAGCTATGGATAGATTGTGCCCTACAGCTAGAGAGTCTCCGGACCTCCAGCAATGGGCAGCCACCTTTGCTCTGACGGATGTCTGGAGACATCTCCATCCCACGGGTAGGGAGTACACATGTCACTCTGCCATGTTCAAAACCTTGTCAAGGATTCATCTAGCTTATGCCTCAACATGTGCACTACGATTGGTTCAGGATGTTTCAGTGCTTCCCATGGGGTATTTCAGACCATGCCCCCTTATCTCTGACCTTGTCCTTGGCTGACCCTCCGGACTCTAGACTCTGGCGCTTTTCCCTACTCTGGGCTCTGGATGGGAGGTTACAGGAACGGGTGGAGACGTCTATTGGGAAATATTGGGTGGACAATGGAGATTTCTCTCCTCAACAGGTAGGCTGGGACTCGTTCGAAGCTTGGGTGCGAGGGGAATATATATCTAAAATCTTGCATATTAAACGGGAAGCGACTCTATCTCTTCAGGAGCTAGAGAAGCGGGCAGGAAAATTAGAAGCGGATTATGTTTGGAATCCTGATAGTGACCGGTACACCCTGTGGCAGCAGTCGCTGCGTGACCTCGCTACATACAGAATGACGCAGACTAAGGAAGCCCTCCTCTATTCCACCCAAAAAGTATTCGAGCATGGGGGGAAAAATGGGAAGCTATTGGCATGACTGGCTAGAAGTGATGTCCCGTCGACACCAATAGGATGCATTAAAGATGAGGAAGGACAGGCACTCACATCCCCCGGACGTATTAATGAACGCTTTGCTCAATTTTTTCGATCTATATATACCACTAGGGCTGGCTACCAGCACTCTGACCGTGGGAGAAACTGGAGGGGGATATCACTCTAGAGGAGATCCAAGAAGCCATGGGGAAACTAAAGGGGGGGGAGGCGCCCGGGGCGGATGGTCTTCCTTCGGAATTTTATCAAAACTATAGTGAAATTCTCGCACCCAGGTTAGCCTCCCTCCTTTCCAAGTTTGGGACGTTGGAGTCACTACCCGATTCAATGGCCGAGGCAATCATAGTGCTGGTCCCCAAGCCTGGTAAGGACCCATATATGTGCATCATACAGGCCCATATCCCTGTTAAATGTCGACGCGAAAATATTTGCCAAGGTTTTGGCCACCCATCTCTCTCATGTTATCGAGGAGCTGATCGATATAGATCAAACTGGGTTCATGCCGGGCAAAGGGACCGACATAAATATTAGATGCCTCCATTTAAATATACATATCTCTCACAATAAAGGAAGGGTCCAGGGTCATTGCCTCTCTTGACGCGGAGAAGGCTTTTGACTCCATGGAATGGGAATACCTGTGAGAGGTTCTCCATCGGTTTGGGTTCAGCCCGCGGTAACTTCATGGCCTCCAGCTGCTATATCGTTCAACTAGAGCACGTGTTTGGACGAACAACTGGCTTTCCCCTCCATTCCAGCTATCACGCGGGATGCGGCAGGGGTGCCCCCTTTCCCCTAGTCTGTTTGCTCTGGCTCTGGAGCCTCTGGCCATAGCAATCCGGAATGCTTCGCTGGTTAGGGGCCTTAAGGTGGGTAGGTGGGATGGAAAAATATTGCTGTATGCGGACGATGCCCTATTATATCTCAATGATGCGGGACCCTCATTGCAGGCTGCTCTACAGATTTTTGACACATTTGGTACCTTCTCAGGCATCAAAATAAACTGGTCCAAATCTGTTTTGTTCCCTATAGATGAGGATGTTGGGTTGGCGAATTTCGGTATTTAGGAGTAATGGTTACCAAGCGGTTACAGGGCTACATGGACAGGAACCTCCAACCCCTGTTTGCTGATCTTAAAAGGCGATGCTCCTCATGGAGTAAACTTCCCCTTAACATTGTAGGGCATATTAGTCTTATTAAAATGATAATCCTCCCCAAATTTAATTATATCTTTAGAAATAGCCCAATATGGATCCCTACTTCCTTTTTTAATGAGGTCCATACGACCATTAGTTCATTCAACTGGAATGGTGGCGTACCCCGTATGGCTCGGGCTACCTTGTGGCTTCCAACCCAGATGGGTGGGTTAGCTCTCCCTAATTTCCAGGTATATTGGCGGCTATGTTGGTCACGGTTCAATGGTGGTTTGCCGGTTCCAGAGCTAATGCAGCGACGTGCCTGGAGGCGACTTGCCTTGGTTCCTTAGCTGAGCTGTGCAATTTCGCCTACAGGGGGCCAAATGGGTACTCCTGGACCCATGAGAGCAACATGGAGGGTATGGGAGGCGGCACGGAAACGGTTCGCGCTGCCGGATCGGTGGTCCCCGGCCAAGCCACTGTGGGGGAATCCGCAATTGCCCCACCTAAGGACTGTGTCGGACTCGCGGGTGTGGGCGCGCTATGACATTACAACCTTGGGAGATGTTTTTACACAAGGTGCCCTGACCTCCTTCCCTGAATTATCTAACACTTGTGGGTTACCTCACTGCATGCAGTTTAGATATTTGCAGCTTAAACATGCTATACATGCTCAATTTCCGTGGACACTGTGCCTTCAGGAGGACCCAATAGAGGCACTGCTTTCGCCGGGCGATTTGAGTAAGCCGTTATCAACGCTTTACAGTGCTTTAATAAACAAGGACTCCCATAGATTACGCAGACTGTGGGAGCTATGGCAGGAAGACATCCCGTCACTGGATAGGGAGGACTGGGAGGATTGTTTAGAGCTCGGGCCTAAATTGGTCATCTCTTCTGGGGATAAGTTCATCCAGGTTAAAATCATCCATAGACTACACTATACGCCCCAAAAAATGCATTGCATCTTCCCAAATGGGGATCCCCATTGCCCACGCTGTAAATCACAGGTTGGTACACTAATTCACATGCTGTGGGACTGCCCAGTTGTTGTACAATACTGAACAGGAGTTTTCGGAGAAATCAATCTTAGGTTACAGATGTCCCTCCTGATGACGCCGGGGCTGGCGCTTCTAGGGGTCCATGACGATGCCCAACGATCTCATCATACTAAGCTTTTAATCTCCTATCTCCTATTCTATGCTAAAAAAGAAATCCTTTTGAAATGGACCTCGGCGTCTGCCCCGGCTCTGACTTCCTGGGAAGCGCTGGTGACAGCCTTATCTATGTACAAAATAACATACCTGAATAGGGACTGTGCTTGGAAGTACGATAAAGTGTGGGGCCCGTGGACCAACTCTTGAGGTAGCGTTGGGGGTGAGGGGTGGGTTGGATGCTCCTGATGAAACACTGGTAAGAATGTGAGGACTCACTATGCTAATGTCCACCCTTGTTAATAAACAACCATATATTATTGAATGCACTTGTACAAGGAAATGTATCAATATCTAATGATTTGACTGTGTTAACGACTCCAGTTGTTTATAACATCTCTCTTAAATGCCATGCCTTGTTCTGGATAAGTTTGGAATACTGTATATGCCGTATGTGTTACCAATAAAGCACCTTTGTTTGTTTAAAAAAAAAAGCCTAACTCCTGATTTATAGTGACATTACTACTTCACCACCGGAAGGATTTCCCATGTTAGGACCAGAGCACTTTTTGCGATTCGGCACTGCGTCGCTTTAACTGACAATTGCGTGGTCACGCGGCGTTGTACCCAAGCGAAATTTGCTTCCTTTTTTTCCCCACAAATAGTCACTTCTGATCACTGCTATAAACAAAAAAAAAAAGAACAATTTTGCAAAAAAAAAATATTTCTTATTTTTTGCTAAAATACAAATACAAAATAAAATATAAAAAACAAACGTATTCATCGGTTTTGGCCGATTTATATTCTTCCTCATATTTTTGGTAAAAAAAAATAGCAATCGGTGTTTATTGATTGATTTGCGCAAAAGTTGCAGTGTTTACAAACCATGAGAATTCATTTCTGGCGTTTTTACAATTATTTTTTTTTTACTAGTAATGGCGGTGATCTGCAATTTTTATCGGGACTGCGATATTGCAGTGGACATGTTGGATATTTTTGACACTTTTTTTGGGACCAATGACATTTATATGGCGATCAAAAATGTAAATATCCACTGATTACTGTATAAATGTTATTGACAGTGAAGGGGTTAACCTGGGGGGGGCGCTCTAGGTGTTAACTGTGTTCCCTGGACGTGTTATAACTGGGAGGGGGCTGGGCTGTCAGGGGCATAAGAGATCTACTGATCCCAGTGACAGGGATCAGTAGATCTCTTAGATGCTGCCTGACAGCATGGGCAACCGCCGTGTTTACATTGGCGGTTCCCTGTTTTTCTGCTGTGGTAACCAGATGTCCACCGGTGAGCCGCGGGCACACTCCTGAAGAGTGCGTTTAAAGACGGCGATTCGTCGGACGTTGCCACTCTGCATGTACGCGAGGCGGTCGGGAACCGGTTAAATAGCGCATTTGGACCATAAATGAATGGGAAGCTCTTTATTCCAGTTCATTCATCCTGTGCTGCTGAAGCTGCAGAGATGAAGATAGAGGGCGGTGATCTCAATCTCCTTTCTCCATTTCAAAAGTGAGACATGAGGGGTCTAATTAGACCCATGATATTTCACCAAAGCTCCCAAACAGGGCTGTAAAAAAAACTGTAAAAAAAAAAATGAAAAAAAACTGTAAAAATAAAAAAAAATGGTAAAAATAATAACAAAAATAAAAAACTATTGACACTGTCCACTGCCCTATTGATACCATCCACCTCTGCCCTACTGACTGACACCGTCCACTGCCCCACTAAAACAACCACTGCCCTATGGACACTGCCCACTGCCCTATGACTGACAGTGTCCACTGCTCTACTGACTGACACTGTCCACTTTTAAGGTAAGCTAAGTTTAAGTAGTTACTGTAACATTTGTCTTATTATATTTTTCTAAGTTTGCCTTATTATTTAGTTTGACTTTGCTACTTAATTACTAAAAAGGACGCCAAACCCTGGTGATCCTTGAGCTCTTTTATCTTGTTCAGGTAAATCTCCACCTCTCAAAGGCTGCCCACCCCTACTCCAGGTATGTCAAAATGTGGAAATTTTCTCCAAAACCTTTCAATATGTAAATAAAGATCTGAAATAACTCTTTAGCCACGTGGAGTGTCTTGGCACGTGGTGGAAGTATCTTGGCACGCGGTGTAAGCGGCGGGTGGTAGTGGGTGGGCCCCCACAAGCTTCAAGTTAAGCCTCCGCTGGGTGGTTAAGCACCCAATCAGTATGCACCAACCCTGTCACGTGAATGGAATGGTAAGTACTTTATATGCTCCCACATACTGGTAAGTATGTGGATCTGCTGGGCTAGCATTAAAGTGAACCTGTTGTTTTGCACTGTGTGGAAAGAGAACGTTTTACCAATGGTGTGCGCAGCCTATTGCATTAGGGTGTGAACCACAAAGCGCTAACAAACATGAGTTTGTGTGTGTGTGTGTGTGTGTGTGTGTGTCAGAAGGGCAGAGGATGGGGTCAGTAGGGCAGAGATAGGTGTCAGTATTTTTATTTTATTTTATTTATTTTTTTACAATTTTGTTTTTTTTTATTATTTTTTACAATATTATATTTTATTTATGCTGGGGGGCTGATGTCTCACATTTGAGACAGAGAAAGAGACTGAGGACAGAGATCCCCCAGTCCCTTTCTCTGCAGCCAGGCAGCAGGGGGAATCTGCACAGTACAGGGTGATTAGTATGTGCCCAGGCACACCTTCCACCCTATGTGCGCACGCCTATGCGTTTTACTTAAAGTAGAACTAAACAAAAACATTTTTTTTCCGTTTTGGATAGAGTAAGGGAGGGTTTAAAAACCTGTTCCAGGAAAGATAACGATTTATTTCTGTAGCAGCTTTTGAAGTGCAAGTATAGTTTTTAAACCTTTCATCCCCTCCTCCTCTATTCATCTGATCTTCATAGTGTTTCTCTACATGACCTGTATATCAGCCTATTTCCAAAGGGGCACCCATGTGGGCACGATCCCAAGTCCTGCTGCTGCGTCCATTGACACAGACATCAGGACACGGCCCCGCCCCTGGCTCCTGTGTCACTGGATTTGATTGACAGCAGCGGGAGCCAATGGCTCCTGCTGCCATCAATCTATCCAATGAGGACCAGAGACAGCGGCTGGAGCTTCTGGGCTCGTGCTTATCGCTAGAACGATCGGGTTCAGGTAGGAAAAAGGGGGGCTCTGGGGGGCTGCTGCAGCACAGAAGGTTTTTCAACTTAATGCATAGAATGCATTAAGATGAAAAACCATGAGACTTTACAACTTCTTTCATAAAATAGCAAAAAATAACACAGTTCAGGAATGTAGTAAACAACTGAAGCCAGGGTTTGGGTGCAAGCGTGGGTAATCAGACAAGCCGGGTGTCAAGAAGCAAGAAGTCAGCATAGTAAGGAGCAAAAACAGTAACAGACATCAGAAGAGAAGTCAGCTAGGCCAAGTCATACACAGGAACACACTGGAAATCATAGACCATGAAAGGGTATGGAGGGAATGAGCAAAGCTGTTTAACCACTTCTGCCCCGGAAGGATTTACCCCCTTAATGATCAGGCCATTTTTCGCTTTTAACTGACAATTGCGCGTTCGTGCGATGTTGTACGCAAACAAAATTGATGTCCTTTTTTCCCACAAATAGAGCTTTCTTTTGGTGGTATTTGATCACCTCTGTGGTTTTTATTTTTTGCGCTATAAACAAAAAAACGATAATTTTGACAAAAAGCTACATTTTTTTACTTTCTGTTATAATACATATCCAAATGTAATAAGCGTATATTGATTGGTTTGCACCAAAGTTATCGCATCTACAAAATAGGGGATAGATTTATGGACTTTTATTTTATTTTTATTGTTTTTATTGGTAATGGCAGTGATCTACGATTTTTAGCGGGACTGCGACATTGTGGCGGACAAATCTGACCCCAAGTGACACTTTTTGGGGACCAGCGACATTATTACAGTGATGAGTGCTAAAAACAATGCACTGATCAATGTATAAATGACACTGGCAGGGAAGGCGTTATCACTAGGGGGTGATAAAGAGGTTAACTGTGTTCCCTGGTTGTGTTCTAACTGTGTGGGGGATGGGCTCACTGGGACAACACAGAGATCGCTGTTCCTGATCACTAGAAACAGCAGATCCTCCTGTTTTCTCCTGTCAGAATGGGGATCCGCCTTGTTTACATAGGCATCCCCGTTCTGCCTCTCTGTGGAGCAATCACGGTTAGCTGGCAGACATTGAGCCTGCTGGACCCGCGGGTGCGCTTCCGCGGTGTGCAGTGGGCACGCGCCCACGGTATACATTGCATGATACAATGTATCGGTATGTCTTTTCACGCAATAGAGTCGCCCTGCCACAGTATATGTGCGGTAGGCGGTCTTAAAGTTGTTAAATAGCCAAAAGGGGGACTGTAGGCTGGACTAATGAGGCAGGTAATGGTAACCAGATGACTTACTGTGGAAACAATGAGTGGCTGGTAATTAACTGACAGCTGAGCAGCCTCTGTGCACTGAAAGAAAAGAGCTGCTCATAAATAGCAGGGACCCAGCCCTGACACAGTGGTATATTCGGGAAGAAGGCGACTTGCAATGGATACTGCCACTCAATGCTCTAATTTTAATTTTAATATTGTGCTAATACAACATAAAGAATGTGTTGCTGAGCACTAGGCAGCACAGGCAAAGAATAGCCTTGGCTTCATTGGGCAGATAGGACAAGCAGAGTAATCTGAACCAATGTGCTGTGATGTCACTCTCCTCCTGCATCAATTCCACCCTCCACAGCAACACACAGCCACATACTCTGCACATATCCATCTCGCCCCCTGAGTCTGTGTCGCAGTATTATCCTGTGGACCGCCTCAAAGAGTAAAACTTTAAAGTGACTCTAAAATTTCCCAGAAAATCTGCTCCGATTGTAAATATTAACGTGGAACTTTAGTCAGAAAAAGTCTTACTAGATCACTTCAAGCTGGCCCCTTTTACAGGTATAGCTATGTAAAACATGAAAAATAAGTGTTTAGGCCTCATATACACGGGAATTATGCAAAACGAGCTGTAACATCGGTACCGACGCCTAGAAAAAAGTTACGTTAAAAACGCAATTTCATCAGCGTTTTGCATTAGCGTCAATGCACGTTTTTCTGTGCTAGCTTTCAGCTGCGTTTCTCGGCCTCTATTCAAAATCAATGGTTTCCTATTCCCATTGATTTGAATAGAAGTCGCACCAAAAGTCGAATCCGACTTGTGGTGCGACTTGTGTGCAGAGGGTCTTGAAGGGGTACTCTTTTAGAAAAACAAATTGCGTGGGGTTCCCCCCAAAATCCATACCGGACCCTTATCAGAGCAGAGCGATCGCCCCTCCTGAACCATACCAGGCCGCATGCCCTCAACATGGGGAGTATGGGTGCTTTGGGGCAAGGGGGCCCTGCGCCCTCCACCTCAAAGCACCTTGTCCCCATGTTGATGAGGACAAGAGCCTCTTCCCAACAACCCTGGCCATTGGTTGTCGGAGTCTGCGGGCGGGGGCTTATCGGTATCTGGAAGCCCCCTTTAACAAGGGGGCCCCCAGATCCCGGACTCCACCCTATGTGAATGAGTATGGGGTACCCATTCACCTGAAAAAAAAAGTGTCCAAAAACCCACACTACACAGCTTTTTAAAATATTTTATTAAATCAGCTCTGGCATCTTCTCCCCTCTCCGGCTCTTCTTTCTTCTGCTCTTTTGCGGGATTTCTGTCTTCTGAGGGGCCTTCTGTCTTCTGCTGGGTCTCCTGTGGGGTTTCTGTCTTCTGAGGGGTCTTCTGTCCAGGAGGGGGGGTGCTCGCTCGTCCCCACCCCCTTTCCTGGCCTGCCAGGCTGCGTGCTCGGATAAGGGTCTGGTATGAACCCTGGGGGGACCCTACAACGTTTTTTCGGCATGGGGGTTCCCCTTAAAATTCATACCAGACTGAAGGGTCTGGTACCTCTTGGGGGGAAACCCCACGCAAATCTTTTTTCTAAAATTTGTGCGGGAGTTCCCCTTCAAGATCTTCTGCACACAAATCGCACCGCAAGTTGGATCCGACCTCTGGTGTGACTACTACTCAAATCAATGGGCTCCCATAGGGAACCATTGATTTTGAATAGAGGCAGAGAAACGCCTGACAAGGCTTAATGCTGTGTATACAACGTTAAGCCACGTTTTTGAGCGTTTTGCCGGCTTAGAATCAAAAACGTCATAACGCTGCAGCTTCGGAATGCGCAGGTCCTGCGTTAGCTCTACAGCTTAAGGCCCCTTTCACACTTGTGCGACGCGATTTTACTGCGGTTTTGCCACAATTTTACTGTGATTTTACAGCGATTTTACTGCAAATTCGGATCAGTACAACTCTGATCCGACTTTGTTGCAACTTTGACACAATGAAAACATAATACAAAGTCGTACAGAAAACGCATCTATATTATTCAGGTGCGAATTTCATGCGACTTTGAGGGTTTAACATTGAAGTCTATGGACCTCAAGTTGCATCAAAGTTGGGCCAAAGTAATGCGGGGACTACTTTGACGTCGGCACAACTTTAAAGTCGTACAGATATGAATGGTACTTATTGGAAATAATGGGGAACGACTTGTCATGCAACTTTGCAGTCCCAAACCACAGGATTACTTGCACAAGTGTGAAAGGGGTCTAAGAATGCCGACGCCACTTACAGGTCAAAAACGTCAATGTATGAGGCCATTGAATAACATGGTGTGGCGTTTTAAGCTGTAAAAACAGCTAAAAAACGTGGCGTTAATAACGCCCGTGTGTATGAGGCCTCGTACTGTTTAAAATCCAGTAATACACTGTCTCACCCTGCTCTGCACATGCTTAGTTTTTAGGCACTGCTGAGTTTGTAGAGGCCAATCTGCTGACAGTCTTAGAGCGGAATTAAACCTTCCTATCCTTTACAGCCAAAGAAGCTGCTTCTGTTTGATCTGCAACTGCCATGGCGCTGCATATGTGATCAGTTATGACACCAGCCATTTAATGGTTTGACAGTTTGGTTGAGGACACAAGTAAAGGTGACAGTTAGCAATCCCATCATTCCAGGAATGTTTTTTGAAACCATTAAATCAATGAATTTAGTTCCGCTTTATGATTTACTGCTGTTCAGGGGCTCTGGGCTTCAGCAAAATGGCAGCTTCCAGCAAGAAGAAACAGGAGTACTGCTGGAGGCAAATTACAGCACACATTAATTTTGGAAGCATAATTATTAAGGAGGAATGTATGTTCCTTGCTAAAGAATATTATTGTTTATCAAGTTTTTATGGGTAAAGTTCCACTTTAAGCTCTCTGCAACCCATGCCTCCAAACACAACTCCAGTGATGAAGAAATGTCCCCCAAAGTCTGCTGGCAAACCAACATTTCTGGGAGTGTCAGTCTCCTATATCCCCTGTGTGAGATTAGCCCGTGGGGATCACTTTTCAGGGGAAAAGATTCAGCATGGATGTCAGTTTCTTTAAAATCTGGCGGCTTGCCAGGTTTATTATTTCAGGTTTGCAAGTTCAAAACACAAAAAAAAAACAGAAAACAAAACATCGCCGTCAGGCGTTAAACTAAATAAATAGATTCCTCTCTATACAGTGTGGGGCTGTCCCTGACACCCACAAAACATAAGCACATTGCAAACCTTGTTCTTAGAGTCCAAATTAGCACACAGAGCTCTCTCAGCTTTTTCCCTCTGAGATCCAGGATCAAGCTCTCTTCTGTTCTCTTCCCGGTCATTAAATGCAGAGGGAGAAGGGTTTGAGTGGAGCTGGAAATAGCTCTGCCACGGTGGCCGGCAAAACCCAGGTCGGACTCCCGCCAGTCACCTCAAAATGATTGCATGCGAGGCGACAAGTATCGCCCGTCCATTGTGGTGCCTCGCATAACATCACAGATCCCCCCTTCTGCTCAAGCCCCTCAGACGGAGCAACTGTCCTGACCATGCAATGGGCCCGGGAAAGACCATCGGCATTCTTTTGGAGTCTTCCAGCCCAGTGTTCCACTGAGAACTTAAACAGCTGTAAGGCTAGGAATCACCTAGTCACCCAGCTATTTTTCTCCCGGTTGTTACACATTCATTTAAGGGGGGCAGGGTTGGTGACTATCCTGAATGACCTTCCCAACAGGTAGTATTATAGGGCCTTTAAGGCCCACTTGATGGCCAGGCACTCAAAGTCTTGTCCATCATCCTCTGAAAGGATGCAGGGGCCCCATGCAGACCAAACTGCATTCGTTTGTATTGGAAGGACCCCTCGGGTGCAGAGAAGGCTGTTTTTTTCTTTGCTGACTCCATTAGGGTGATCTGCCAGTATCCCTTAGTTAGGTCTAGGGTTGTTATGTACAGAGCCCCTCCCAACCTATCCACAAGTTCGTCAACCCGTGGCATAGGGTATGCATCAAACTTAGACACTTCATTCAGCTTCCTAAAATGGTTATAGGACCAGAAAGTGCCATCGGGTTTTGGGACCAGTACTATAGGACTCGTCCAGGCGCTGCAGGACTCTATCAAGTCTAACTCCAACATGGTTTTTATTTCTCTCGCCACCGCCTCTCGTCTAACCTCGGGTATTCGGTAGGGTTTTACATTTACACGGACCCCGGGTTTCGTGATTATGTCATGTTGTAGCACAGTGGTCAGTCTGGGTAGGGAACAGAAAAAGTTTCTATTTTTACTGACAAATTCCTTAACATCATTTTGTTGCATCAGTGACAAGGACTCGGTTATGGGGACATTCGGGGTTAGGGGTAACCTGTCCTTTTGGGGCGTGGACACTGCCAAAAAACTCTCCCTGCCCTTCCACGGTTTTAGGAGATTAACATGGTAAATCTGCTCCGGTTTCCCTTTCATAGGCTGGTAAACTTTGTAGTTTACTTCCCCTACGCTTTCCCTAATCTCAAAGGGACCCTGCTACTTTGCCAGGAATTTACTTTTGACCGTGGGGACTAGCACCAGACTCTGCACCCGGGGTTGAAAGTTCAGGCTTTGGCACCCCAGTTGTAAACTCTTCTCTGGGCCTCCGGGGATTTGCTCCATATGCTCTCATACCAGGGCCAGGACAGCTGCGATTATCCTGCATCAAGAAGATGCGCTCAATGATGCTTCTATATGGGGTGGCCTCTCCCACGTCTCCTTTGCGACATCTAGCAGCCCCCTGGGATGTCTACCATACAAGAGTTCAAAGGGGGGATACCCCATAGACGCCTGCGGAACCTCTCTTATAACAAACATGAGGTACGGCAGCAAAAAATCTCAATTTCGCCCATTTATCCACCACCCTTTTTTTAGCATACTCTTGAGGGTCTTGTTAAACCTTTCCACCAGACCCGTCAGTTTGGGGGTGGTAAACAGAGGTACAGAGATGGGAGATTTTGTACAATTTACACAATTCTCTGGTCACTCTGGACATCAGTGGGGTACCCTGATCTGTCAAGATTTCTTTAGGGATCCTCACCCGACTAAACACCTGGACCAGTTCCTTGGCTTAGCGGAGGTATTCCGCAAGGGTATGGCCTCAGGAAAGTGGGTCGCATAGTCCAGTATCACCAGGATGTGCTGGTGTCCTGGGGCAGATTTTATTACTGTTCCCATGAGATCCATGCCAATTCGCTCAAATTGCACTTTAATTATGGGAAGTGGGACAAGGGGTCTATGAAAATGGGGTGACAGGGCTGTCATTTGACACTCAGGACATGACTCACAGTATTCTTTAACATCTGCATACAACCCAGGCCAGAAGAATCTCTGGGTTATCCTCTCCCTGGTTTTCTCCATACCCAGATGTACCCCCATTACATGACCATGGAGCAGATCTAGCACTATCTGACGAAAACGGTTTGGGAACCACTAGCTGTTCCAGTTCGTCCTCTCCGTGTTTCACCACCTGACTCAACAAATCATTTCTAAGCGCCATATAGAGAAAAGACACCCCCCAATTAGGGTCCACAGGTTCCCTATCCATCACCTTCACGTTTTCTCTGTCTCTGAGGAGAGTGACATCTCATAGTTGTTCTGTACAGAAGTCCTCTCTTTGGACTCCTAAGTCAGGGACTACATTCGGTTCACTCTCTCGGTCAGGGACAGAGACATGGTCTGGGACATTAGCCATCTGCTGGGAGCTATCTTCCGGCTCCTCCAACTCCCCAGCCATTACAGGAAAAGGAAGAGGGTCTTCTTCTTCCTCGTTACTGCCACCAATCTCTCCTTCCGTTTGGCAAAAAGGGTCTGGTGAGAACTCCCGTGCCTCCTCAGCAGGGGGAGCTCTTTCCTCCAGGCTCTCTGTGCCTTCCCACAACCTCCAAAAATGTGTAAAATCCCTCCCCACTAGGGCTTCATGAGGGCGCCACTCTGCCGCAAGGGGTGTCAATCTCAACCAGCGCCGTCTGGTAGTCATGAGTGTCCCCAAATGACTCTGACAGTGCTAGGGTGTAACCTGGCCGGATTTACACAGTTGCTTTTGACCAACGTTATCACACTACCAGAGTCAAGCAGAGCAGTGACGGGTTTCCCGTCAATAGCATCACACGCATTTGCTTCTCCATGCGACTTGAGCATGATGCTATACATGCGACCTGTGAAAAAAGAGAAATGCGTCTTTTCATATAAGCATTATCACATTGCATGGGTTCATCATTCAGGGGACAATTGTCAGCAATATGTCCCAATGCATGGCATTGGTAGCACTGTATGTGTTCTATACCCAGTCCTCTCAAGGGCCCCCAAGACCTTCCTGGCTTCTTTGGCCAGTCTCCAGTTCTAGAGCCCCCAGTCTTTTTAACCGTACCAGTTTTATCAAATTTCCCCTCGCCCCTGAACCCTGGAACAGTCTTACCGGGTCCGCCAGGCGATCTTTCACCTCTAGAGACATTGGAGTGGTGCACAGATTGGCGTAACAAGTCCACAGCAGCCGTGTATCTCTTGAGGAGGTCCACCAGTTGGCTTGCAGTTTTGGGGTCCCTCAAAGCAAAGTTTTGGGGTTTCTCAAAGCAGCAGGGAGCGCCTGTAAATGGCCACCATGTAACAGCTATTCTATTACAGAGAACGGCTATTTTGAAGGTTTCTTTTTTTTTTTACGGGTGCTGGTGCAGGCTGTCCAACAAACATGTTACTTTACTTAGAGGCAAGTTACAGGTTCATATTATAGTGGCAGCATGACTTATTGCACCCCCTTTTTCAACTAAAATGTAGAGAGACCAAAACCAATCACTGTAATTGGAAATTTACCAGCTATTTCAATTGGCCACATTGATAAATTTACCCAATTCTTCCAGAGTAAACAAATTAGCATGATAGATGAAAACCTGCGTATAGCAAGGCTTCAATATTGTTACAAAAACCTCTTTTCTTAAATAGAGGATTTGTTAACACAGCGAGAGATGTGGATCCCTGCTAGTACACGTAAGGGCCGGTTCACACTGTAGCGAGGCGGAGCGGCGCGACTTCGCAGCCCGTTCACATCTAGGCGAATTGTCAGGCGACTTGAGTCGCCTGACAATTCGCCTCAATGCTGTGCAAATGGGACCGTTCTAATAGGAGCGAATCGCTTCGCTCCGCATTAGAAAAATGATCCCTGCACTATTTTTAGGGCGATCTCAGGCGGCTTGCATTGACTTCTATGATAGAAGTCTCCTAGCAAGCCGCTTTGAGATCGCCTGGATCGCCGCATCGCGCCGCTCCGTCTCGCTACAGTGTGAACCCAGCCTAAAGAATTGCTTGAACCACCTGTAATTACTTTGCTGAAATCAACTGCAGGAAAGATAATTTGTAATCCACAAGAAATTTTATAAGCAGTATTATGTTAACCTACGTAATGGGATCTCTGAATTTGTGCCCTCTGACAATATACTGCACTTGATATCCTTGTCAACACTTACTGCACTTTAAAGGAGCCAGATGGACACTACAATATTAGTACAAAAGTTAAAAACAGCAATTGCTTCCTTCTTAAACTGTTTTATAAGTGAAATGTCAAAATATTATGTCCTCTTCTTTCACAGTTTTTCAATATGCTTTTAAATTAGATATACTCCCACCTTCTATGCATCATACTTTTAAAACCACGCAAAGATCCCAGCACTTGCGATATTACAGACAAATGTAAAAATCCTAGCCAAAGTATTGAGCTCCCAAACAAACATGTTTTTTTTTGCTCTCAAACATGTTATAGAACCACAAAAACAGAAACCAGCGCTAATATAAACATCAACATATTATAAATACATAAAGTACAAAGTGCAGAGTGCAAAGATATAGAAAATATGAAACATATATTAAATATGCAAATTTATATATTTACACATGCTCCAAAAGTGCAAAAAGTAAAAGGAACTTCAAGGCAACTTGGAAGCAACTTCTAACTTAACTATGCCAGGCGACTTTGCCTGTGGCCAATCAGAGAAGGGATGGAGGGGCTGCCCCAAAATAAATTCTATTCTTTTCACTGACAAAGTCGTTTGTATTAAGATGGGGGATCCGACTTGGAGGCGACTTCTATTGAATTCTATGGGCACAAGCTGGATAGAAGTCGCCTCCAAGTAGTACAGGAACCTTTTCTGAAGTCGCCCTGAAGTCGTAGCGACTTCAGTAGAGTACATAAAGGCGGCTCCCATTCACTTCAATGGGATTTCTTATGTCAAGTGACCTGGGGCGACTTGAGGTGACTCAAGTCGGATTCCAAGTCGCCCCTGTGTGAACCGGGCCTAAGGGTATATAAAAAGCATATATGAAAGATACCTTCCAATACGTGTAAACTACATGAAGTGTCCAAAAAGTGCAAATGAAGTTGAATAATAAAATCCACCACCTGACATAAACACTCAGTATACGACTCTTACCAAATATGATTGACCAAAAATTATAATGGTCAAGAATGCATGTGATACACCATCCCCAACGAAGCTCAAGTCCATTGGGCGAAACATGTAGGAGGTCCCTACACCACGTGAGTGACGCTCTGATGTCACGGATGACAAGGCCCCACACACAATAGGTGTCTGATTCACCTATGGAGGCAGTGGACGCCATCTTTTGAACAGGCGCCATGATACTGATTTCCAGTAAACAGACCAATGATTGGAGATCGCTCCAACCCCTGCGCTAGACCCGAGGAATCGAGTACATCAGAAACCAGTCTGGTTCTCTGTAAGCTGCACCCCTGTGAGAGCAATGCCTCCCTCATATGTTCCAGGACATGGGTATAATCATATATATTCTGGTTGGGTTTGTAAAATGACAATGTTACTGCATAGAAGACACTGTGGGATGTTAACACACCTTGGAGCGCCTCTTCACTTAAGCATGGTGTAGATTATAATATTGGCCAGCATTTCTATTATGGGCTACCACACTGCCCATTCCTACATAGTAGGCCATAGTCTCAACTTGTAGAGTAGTCAACACCCTGTTTCACAGCCTGGGTGTAGGACCCCAGGTGTTCCAAAGGGACCAGACTAAGAATTAACACAGGTATCTGCAGGTGCTACATGCATAAATGTCAACTGTTCTGAATTGGTTGGGACAGTCTCCCATCTCAGTCATCTGTCCTAATGCCCCCCTATGCCCTGGGAGCACAGCATCACAATTATTTGAGTTACTCAGCATGCAAAAGGGTAATAACTCAGAGGAGTTATGGCTGATGACTGTGAGTGTGTGGTTCCAGCATAATTGGCGGAGGGGCCATTAGGAAAATGAACGCCATAAACGAGACTTGGACAAGACTGCCCAGAAATTAGCGTGATCTGGACGTGCCCACCTGGAAGGCGGGAATGGGCAGGGGTTACAGTATTCCATGAATTAGGACAAATATGTTGCCAAGTATGCACATTATCGCTATACTTTATCATTGTTATTGTTATCATAGGTACATTTAAGGTCAAGTAAATACCTGTATTGCCTAAATGAATCCCTATAACCTTGTGATGGCTCTTGGGCAATAAACCCAGGCTTCAAATCAGATTTGGATGTATGCCCATGCTGTTAATAGTCCTGTCCTCTCCCAGCACAAAACTCTAAACCTGTCATTCAACTGTTTATGGATCATTTTTGAGAGAGCCTGACCACTGCAGGCCGGGAACACCCCACAAGCTGTAGTTTTGGAGTTCCTCTGACCCAGTTTAGACATTACAATTTGGCCCTTGTCAAAGTCGCTCAAACCCCAATGCTTGCCTATTTTTTTGGCTTTCAACACATCAACTTTAGGGACAACATGCTGACTTGCTTCCTAATATATCCCACTTTCAGATGCCATTATAGCAAGATATACAATGTTATCCACTTACCTGTCAGTGGTCATAATGTTATGGTTGATGGTGTATTAGTGGCGGCTGATGCTCCATCTTTTGGAGGGGGGGGTTGGTAGCCCCGCTTGCCTTCTCACCAGTCCTGCTCGCAAGCCTGCCAGCCCCTGCACAATCCAGGTCCCGGGCAGCTTCCTCGGCTTCCCCAGCTTCTCCTCCCAGCCAATCCGGTTGCTTCTCCTCCCTGGCCCTTATGGATGGGCCGCTGCTGTGGTGTACATATTACTGGTCATGAATAATGACATTTATATAAACACAATACATTCATCATGAAGCCTAGATCTCTTTCCCTCGAATTCTCTCCTTCACTAAATCTTTCTACTAAATTATAGTTTAGAGCAAGTGAAATATACCAAACTAAAATATCTCACACCTTTCCTCTCCACAAACTTAAAAGTATAAAGGCTTTTTAACAGTTATTTTGTTGACTCAGAAAATGGTGTTCATTGTGATCTACAAAATGCTTCACAACATAGCACACCACACACTGGAACAGTTGGCAAGCACCTGAGGCCCGGAACAGAGTATCAATTTGGAATCTAAAATTGCTGATGTGTCAACTACTTCAACAGACCTGAGATACAGCAGAGCAGCCAAGAAACCAGTAAAACTCTCCATATTAGGTCTTAGCAAGGCTTATATTTTTCTTATAACGTTTTTCATATACTCATTGCTAATTGTTTCTTGTATTAGAAAACAAATCATATGGAACTTAAAGTGGAGCTTCCCCCAAAGGGGGAAGTTCTGCTTTAAGGACTCATCCCCCGCTCCTCCTGAAGAATTGGCACTTTTGAGGAGTGGGTACCCGATTTTGACAGGTACCCGCTCCCACTTCTGTTTCAAAGTGGGAGCGGAAGTTGCCCTCCCTCCCCCCTTGCACGTGACAGGTCCCAGAAGACTGCATTCACCATTCCCGAAGCACAGCTCGCGCGTGCACAGTGGACACCCGCCTGTGAAGCCGCAAGTTGTCACAGCCAGATGCCCATAGTGAAGATGCCGGCGCAGAAGAAAAGAAGACAGCGGGTGAAACCAACTGGGGCGAGCACACTGCTGGATCGGGAGACAGGTGAGTGGCTGTTTTTTAAAAGTCAGCAGCTGAGTTTTATTTTTTTTCACAGGGTACTGGAACTCCTCTCTAAACTGTCAGTAAGCTCTAACGAGCATGGCCCTCTGATTATTGAACTGTATTATAACTGTACTGTCTGCCCTCATGTTGCAAAGCGCTGCACAAACTATTGGCGCTATATAAATCCTATAATAATAATAATATTATTATAATTATAAATCCAATAATAATTAAACCCAGACTATGAAAAACTGTCATTATATTGTATGATAACATGCACAGAGTGAGTATACTCACAAAGCCACTAAAGCATTATTTTTGTATAGGCCAGCCAGTGTCCTCTACACTGCATGCTCAATTTCAGTTCCCTTCTAATCTTTTCATTACCTCCTTTTTCTTATCTATGCAGCCCACATGACTGTAGAGTCACACATGGGTGTATGCACAGTGGTAAATGTCACCCCTCCTTTTCCATGTCCTCCTATTGCTAAACATTATGGGGAAGAAAAGAACGCTAAGAAACTCACAAAAATGCTTGGGTTTTTTTTTTCTTTTGTTTTTTAAAAAGTGTTTATTGCATTTCAAAAGGCAAATACAGAGCAGAAGCCAAATTACATAAAATGCTTAGTTATAGTATAAATCAGTATGGGATATATCTAGTATAATTGCTAATACCTGTAACGTAAAAAGAAAAAGAGTCTTGGCTGTAGATGCTGTGTGAACAAACCGAAAACTAGTGTCAATCATCTCGGACTCCGCCTACACCATAATAATGCACAAAAAATACACATTTGATGTTCAATAAAGATTTATAAGGAGCTGTAACGCAGTTAGTTAGTATGTGTCATCTAATTTGAATTACTTTTCTGAAACTTTTTTTGTCAAGTGACTGGCACAGCACCAATCAGAGTTGGCCAGACACATACTGTAGAGAGCATACATTAGCAGAGTTATAGAATCTTTCCCTGCAGATGCCAAATAACAAGGAGAGATCATGTAACCACTCACAGGAATAAGGTGCCATGGTATCAGCGGCGGCTGGTGCATGAAGGGCGCATGGGCGCCGCCTCCCCGCCGCGGAGAAGGAAAAAAAGTCAACCCCGCCCCCCTGCGGGAGGCGCCGGTACATTGACTTTTCTTTTATACCCTACCTGGCACCCTGTATACTGCTACCCGGCACCCTGTATACCCTACCCGGCACCCTGTATACCCTACCTGGCACCCTGTATACTGCTACCTGGCACCCTGTATACCCTACCTGGCACCCTGTATACCCTACCTTGCACCCTGTATACTGCTACCTGGCACCCTGTATACCCTACCTGGCCCCCTGTATACTGCTATCTGGCACCCTGTATACCCTACCTGGCACCCTGTATACTGCTATCTGGCACCCTGTATACCCTACCTGGCACCCTGTATACTGCTACCTGGCACCCTGTATACCCTACATACTGCTATCTGGCACCCTGTATACACTACCTGGCACCCTGTATACTGCTATCTGGCACCCTGTATACCCTACCTTGCACCCTGTACTCTGCCATCTGGCACCCTGTATACCCTATATACTGCTATCTGGCACCCTGTATACACTACCTGGCACCCTGTATACTGCTATCTGGCACCCTGTATACCCTACCTGGCACCCTGTATACTGCTATCTGGCACCCTGTACACCCTACCTGGCATCCTGTATACTGCTATCTGGCACCCTGTATACCCTGCCTGGCACCCTATATACTGCTACCTGCCACCCTGTATACCCTACCTGGCACCCTGTATACTGCTACCCGGCACCCTGTATACCCTACCTGGCACCCTGTATACTGCTACCTGGCACCCTGTATACCCTACCTGGCATCCTGTATACTGCTACCTGGCACCCTGTATACGCTACCTGGCACCCTGTATACTGCTACCTGGCACCCTGTATACTCTACCTGGCACCCTGTATACCCTACCTGGCACCCTGTATACTGCTACCTGGGGCTCTGTATACCCTACCTGGCACCCTGTATACTGCTACCTGGCACCCTATATACTGCTACCTGTGGCTCTGTATACTGCTATCTGGGACCCTGTATACTGCTATCTGGGACACCTGTATACTGCTATCTGGGACCCCTGTGTACTGCTATCTGGGACCCTGTATACTGATATATGGTGATTCTGTATACTGCTATCTGGGGCTCTGTATACTGCTATCTGGGACCCCTGTATACTGCTATCTGGGTGCCCTGTATACTGCTACCTGGCACCCTATATACTGCTACCTGGGGCTCTGTATACCCTATCTGGGAGCTTTGTATACTGCTACCTGGCTACCTGTATACTGCTATCTGGGACCCTGTATACTGCTATCTGGGACCCCTGTATATTGCTATCTGGGACCCTGTATACCCTACCTGGCACCCTGTATTCTGCTACCTGGGGCTCTGTATACCCTACCTGGCACCCTGTATACTGCTACCTGCCACCCTGTATACCCTACCTGGCACCCTATATACTGCTACCTGGAACCCTATATACTGCAATTTAGGACTCCTGTATACTGCTATCTGGGACCCCTGTGTACTGCTACCTGGCACCCTATATACTGCTACCTGGGGCTCTGCATACCCTATCTGGGAGCTTTGTATACTGCTACCTGGTGCCCTTTATAATGCTATCTGGGGCTCTGTATACTGCTATCTGGGACCCCTGTATACTGCTATCTGGGTCACCTGTATACTGCTATCTGGGACCCTGTATACTGATATATGGTGATTCTGTATATTGCTATCTGGGGCTCTGTATACTGCTATCTGGGATCCCTGTATACTGTTATCTGGAACCCCTGTATACTGTTATATGGGACCCCTGTATACTGATATCTGGGACCCTGTATACTGCTATCTGGGACCCCTGTATACTGTTATCTGGGACCCCTGTATACTGATATATGGTGATTCTGTATACTGCTATCTGGGACCCTGTATACTGATATATGGTGATTCTGTAAATTGCTATCTGGGGCTCTGTATACTGCTATCTGGGATCCCTGTATACTGTTATCTGGGACCCCTGTATACTGTTATATGGGACCCCTGTATACTGCTATCTGGGACCCTGTATACTGCTATCTGGGACCCCTGTATACTGCTATCTGGGAACCTGTATACTGCTATCTGGGAACCTGTATACTGCTATCTGGGAACCTGTATACTGCTATCTGGGACCCTGTATACTGATATATGGTGATTCTGTATACTGCTATCTGGGGCTCTGTATACTGCTATCTGGGACCCATATGTCCCAGGGTCTATCGTCATATGTCCAAGGGTCTATCGTCATAT
>BLSH010142595.1:184771-200315 GCA_018402905.1 Glandirana rugosa | reverse complement strand
CGTGTTTTCCAATAAAATTACTATTACGTTTGAATGGATTTTCACCTCAATTTGAGAGAGTTAGTTTTAACTGAGAAGAATTAGGAATACGACAATCGTAATGATTTTTGCATCCTTCCATATAAAATACATGAACAAAATTTGAAGAAAAATGTAAAAAAAGTCAACGAATCAAAGACCGGATCCGGTTTTAATACAGTATGTAGGGTCCTCAGAAGTACCCGTAAAAAATAGAAAGGAGACCTCCTCTCTTCTTCGGTGAATCATACAAGACAGGAAGTGAGACGGAGAGTTGGGGTTATTGGGAGTTAGGGGAGACCGTGTGGACCTGGGTGAGAAACTATATATATAATGTTTGGGGGTTCTGAGTAATTTTCTAGAAAAAAAACAATGATTATTACATGTAGGAGAGAAATGTCAGAATTGGCCTGGTTGGAAAGTGGTTAAAGGGGAATTGCCCCAAAGAGTGGGTCCAGGTGTGCCAGAGGGGATTGAGGGTTATTGGGGTTGAGAGGCAGAGTGAAGGACAGAACATACTAAGTGGCTTCTTCTCTCCTCCAGAGGAAAGATAAAAAATGCCCATGAAGACTCCTGGGATGTATGACATAATTTTGGCCTAGGCCAGAAACTAAGCAACTGAAAAAAATGTAAAAAGAAGTTTAAAACAAGTACATAAAATATACCTTCCTACGTTTTTAGTAATGCTAACAGCATAAGGATTAAGAAGAGTCAATTTTGATTGAGAGAGTTTAACTCCACTTTTAGGTAAGTTTGCATTATCATTAAAATAACCTTTTGTGCAGACAGATCCCGGCCAATGATTCATGGCTGGAACTTGCTGACCGGCTGTGTTCAATCACAGCCCTGAGCTCTGTGTTGGCAATCAGCACAGGGCTCTGTACAGAGGGAACAATCTCAAAGAGATCTTTGATAAAAAAGCAGCAAACATTACATATTTTTAGGCACACGTTTAACCCCTTGATTGCCCCTAGATGGTAACACCTTCGCAGCCAGTGTCATTAGTACAGTGACAGTGATCACTGATCACTGTATTAGTGTCACTGGTGATATCAGTGGTAATTAGTCATTTCCCCTGCCAGTGTCAGTTAGTGTCGAATTTCCTGCCACACTATCACAGTGATGGTTGTGATAAAGCATGTTTATCGTGTGAAATGCGTCACCTTTCCTGTGCCTGTGCCTTTGTAAGTTGTTTTTATGACCTCCTATTAATACATTTTCATTGCATTGAGTTTGGGTGTGCAGCCATTCCTCCTTTTTCTCCATGAACTATCGCAGTCCCATTATAAGTCACTGATCACCACCATTAGCAGTAAAAACTCCAATATAAATTGTATACCATAGTTTGTAGACACAATAACTTTCACACAAACCAATCAATATATACTTATTGACAATATTTTTTACTAAAAACATGTAGCAGAATACATTTGGCCAAAACTTATGAAGAAGATAGATTTTTTTTATTTTATTGAATACGTTTTCTAGCAGAAAGTAAATAAAATTGTTTTTTTTCCATGTTTGGTCTTTTTTTTGTTTATATAATAAAAAATAAAAAAAACCCAGTGGTGATCAAATGCCACCAAAAAAAAAGCTCTAAGTGTGTGAACAAAAAATTATATAAATTTAATTTGTGTACAGCATTGCATGACCATACAATTGCCAGTTAAAGTAGAACAGTGCTAAATAGCAAAAAATGGCCAGGTCATAAAGGGGGTAAAACCTTTCGGGGATGAGGTGGATAAACTAGACAATCTAAAACAAATCCCTATTTCGGCATAATGTAGCTCCCCCCATCGACCCTCAGAGGCAGATTATAAACACACAGCAACAGGGTGGGCTAGCATTTCACTTCAGGACCGAGTCCACGGTGAATAGTGGGAGATGTAAGATACTGGACACCAGTCACTTTAAGAAATAAATTGGATTTATTTGGCGGCAATTGATCAAAAAGATTTAAGAAAACAGACACCCAGAGCAAAGTTCCACACAGACTCTAGAGTCCACTCCCAGTTACAGAATAAGAGTCTTAAAGCCTTTAAGTAATTCTGTAATATAGCAGTTCCTTGGCTGGTGAGTAGAGGACTATACATTGACCAGACGAGTGACCATTTCTCTATGAGGCTGAAGCTGCTCACAGATGTCCACACCACCTCCTCCAGCAAAGTTATTTTCCCTGGTACCCCAACTTGAGTTTAGCTTCTTCATTCTAGGCAGGACATCTGTAGACCTCGACCCAGGTCTGATCTCCATACACACATGGGCCCTCTCTAGACAGCGGGCCTAGAAGGACTGCTTCCCTTTCCAGGATAAGCCTGAAGAAAAAGACTCTTTCAAGTTTAAAGTGTTTGTAAAGGCAGAAGGTTTTTTACACCTTCTGCATAAGCTCCCCCAGCAGTCCCCCCCCAAATACATATCTAAGCCTGATCTTGATCCAGCAATGTGCACTAGAGCCAAGGCTCTCCAGGGCCTCTCGCTCCTGATTGGCTAAGATACAGCAGCAGGAGTAATTGGCTCCCACTGCTGTCAATCAGAGCCAGTGACAGGGAAGTGGGTGGTGGGCTTGAGCCCTGCTCTGTGTGTCTTTTGGGCACTCAGAATGGGGCTTGGGAGCAAATATGTACGAGTGCCCCCATAGCAAGTGGCTTGATTTGGGGGCATTGGCAGGAAAGTGGAGCCAGGAGCGCCTCGTAAGGGACGCCAGAAATAGAGGATCGAGCCTGCTCTTTGCAAAACCATTGCACAGAGCAGGTAAGTATAACATGTTTATTATTTTAAGAAAAATAAAGGTTTTACAGTCACTTTACACCAAATATTTATATCCTTCCTCAGCATCCACTAGCAGTTTAGCGACAGCATGCTGTACCCAGCCAAACTGAGATTGGTTAGTGATGGTAAAGCCCAGGTTTTCCTCTCCCCTGCAGAGGCCTCTGATTGGCTTGACAGCCTGGCATAGCAGATATAAATATGCTTCTTTTGGTGCACCAGTTTGGGTCCCCTTTACTCAGCTGAGACCTCGGCCCAGATGATGTACCATGGCCGACATGAACCTCTGTTTATATTATAAATGTTATTACTTTTCCTTTGCTTGGTACGATGGCCTAGGTTAATGGAGACTACTATGTTTGTTCTGGGGTGACACGCATGAACGCCTATCCAGTGTCTCCTGGGGTTCCTAAGTGGTGGACTGTGGTTGTTATCCTGGGGTTCTCAGCAGAGGTGTAGATGGTCCAGTGTAGAGGGGAAGAAACAAAGGATATCCATAGTGAAGTCCATTTAAAAGGTGTATTTATTAATCCAAAAATCCAGATAAAAACAATAGACAGTTTAAAAAGGTCGTTATCAAAGAGAGCTGCCGAGTGGTAAACGTGTATTGAGTAAGTCCCGCCCGCTACACGTTTACCACTCGTTTACCACTTGGCAGCTCTCTTTGATAACGACCTTTTTAAACTGTCTATTGTTTTTATCTGGATTTTTGGATTAATAAATACACCTTTTACACGGACTTCACTATGAATATCCTTTGTTTCTTCCCCTCTACACTGGACCATCTACACCTCTGCTGAGAACCCCAGGATAACAACCACAGTCCACCACTTAGGAACCCCAGGAGACACTGGATAGGCATTCATGCGTTTTACCCCTGCATGGGTGATGCCATCTGGTAAGTGGGGTATCCTTAGGTGAGCACGTTTGACTCGCACCCGTGTGGCCCTGAAAGAATCCATAAAGGAATACTGACATCCGTATGAACTGTGGTATCAGGATTAACCATTTAAGGATAAAAATAGGATTTCATTAGCACCTTGGAGCACTGAGCACTTCTTTATCCTTTTAATTATAGAGGCTTATGGACATTTCACTGCACTAGCACTTTGTGATTTATACTTCTGATCCGGTGGATTCAGAGATCCACATATTACACAATATTCACGTGTTGTTGATGGAATTGTTTATACTTGGTTTAAACAGTGACACAGTGTAAAGGTATAGATGAAATACGCCACCTGGATCATACACTTCATTTGACTGATGATTTAAACAACACTACATGGTTTCATATTTATGTTATTTATTAACTTTATTCCATTTCACCTTTACAAAATCTATGTTTTCTTCCTGATTTTATTCTTAAACTAAAGTATATCAACATATACCTTACCCCTAGCGAATCATTAGGGGACAACGTTATATATTATAACAAGCTTAACATGTATATTCTGACAAAGTAGCGCCGGTACCCATATACACTACAACTCCAACCAGTTGACCCTCACTAGGGGGGGACCAACTTTAAAGGCGGCAGCAAGCTTTGTGGCATCCACCCATATTTTACTAAGAGCAGTACCTACCAATTTTTTCTTACTCTAGGGGTGTATTCATACTGATCCATAAATCCCTTCCGATACAAGTGGTGGAGGTGCGTACTGACCCACAGGGGTGCTATGTTGCCCTGGTTTTCAAATACTTAGAGACACTCTATACCATGGTGAATGTATATATCCCCCCACCTATCGATATACAGAAACTGAACAACTGTATGGCGGCTGTATTTCCCATGGTGCAGGGTCATCTCGTTGGAGGGGACTTTAACGCGGTCATGAATCCGAAGCTGGACAGGATTCGGTGCAGTAGACTGCAACCTCTCACTCTGCGGGAATGGGCATCGACATACGACTTAACAGATGTGTGGCGATAGAAATTCCCTGGTAAAAGGGAATTTTCGTGCTCCTCAGAGTCTTATAGATTGTTCTCCCGACTGGACATGTTCTTCCTGTCTGGAGATCTGCTGATCTCTCTACCTAAGGTTGAGGGGATAGCTTATCTACCCAGAGCAATCCCTGACCATTCTCCGCTGGAACTCTCTGTGAGCGTGGCTCGCCCTGAGGGAGGACGGGTCTGGAAAATTAGTCCCTATTGGTTGGCGGAGCCGATGGTTCTATATAAATGCACAGAAAATATTCCTAAATATTGGTCAGAAAATGAACGGGGCACGTCAGAGCTTGTTGCATGGGATGCATTTAAAGCAGTAATGAGAGGAGTTTATATGGATGGAGTATCAGAACTTAAAAAGGCTAATAGAGAACAAGAATCCCTTTTGGCAGGGGAGTTGAGGGAAGCGGAGGATTGCTATGTTTGGGATCCTTCCTCCCTTCATTATCAACAGCGAGAGGAAGCACGAAGAGCATACGCACTGGCTCTTACGGCAAAACCCAAAAAAGTCTTTTATACCAGCAGCAGAGGATCTTTGATGCTGGGGATAAAAATGGAAGGGTTCTGTCTTTCCTGGCCAAACCCATTCCCTAACCCATCACCATATCTAACATTTATGACGTTTCGAACTCTCTCCACTCTACCCATGATGCAATAGTGCAGACGTTCCTGCAATTCTATACCGACCTGTATACATCTCAGGCCCATTATACCCCACCAGAACTCTATGAGTATGTGGATACGATAGACTTACCGGTGCTTTCGGATGAGCAGCGTTTATCATTGGAAGCACCTATTTCAATAGAAGAAATAGATGATGCACTTAAGGCTTCCCCAAACATAAAACCCCGGGGCCGGATGGGTTCCCGATTGAATGGTACCTGACACATCGCGACACCTTGGTCCCTAAATTGCATAAACTGTATTCCACAATCTTTAAACAGAAAAGCTTGCCTGCATCCATGTGCGAAGCCCTAATTGTGCTCATACCAAAACCTAATAAAGACCCCTTATACTGTGAATCTTATAGGCCAATTTCCTTAATAAACATGGATCTGAAGGTTATTTCAAAAATCCTGGCCACCCGTATAAATATGGTTATTACGAAGTTGGTGGCCTCAGACCAAAGGGGATTTATTCCTGGGAGGTCCACGTACACCAATATACGCAGACTGTTCACTATCATACAGTCACTCAACACAGCACAAGTACCTAGGGCAGTGGTGTCTATCGATGCTTGCAAGGCATTCGACTCTGTCGAATGGCCCTATCTCCATTATGTTCTAGAGCGTTTTGGATTCGGGGACAACTTGCTCACATAGATCCGTATTCTATATGACTGACCCCTGGCCCGCATTAGACTTAATGGTAGGATTTCTAAACCCTTTTCTGTACACGAGGCACTAGGCAGGGTTGCCCACTCTCCCCTCTATTGTTTGCCCTTGCAATAGAGCCCCTGGCTTGCCTTATTCGGGCTTCACCCGATTTTCAGGTTATGTGGGTTGGATCGGTGGAGGAACGAGTATCGCTGTATGCAGATGATCTCTTGCTCTATCTCTCCAACCCCCAGGCCATGGTCCCAATAATGCTCCGCCTGATCACTGAGTTCGGACATTTCTCGGCATTTAAGGTAAATTGGACTAAATCCAACTTGTTCCTAGTGGATCCCAACTTAGTAAGTAACCTCCCACCAAACTGCCCACTCAAGACAGTTTCCATATTTAAGTACTTGGGCATCGTAATACAATTATATACATATAGTAATATAGCGCTCTAACCACATAAAAACGTGAGCAGTCCTGGTAAATCAGGAGCAGAAAAGATAAATATATTGGTAAGTCCATGACAGTCTATATTCTTGTGACATAAATCGTGCAAAATCTTTCCTGTAGGTAGTGTGACAAAATCGCTGTGGGAGGCGGGTTAAATCCTCATATAAAGGTAAATTGGAGGCTTACCAGATACCTATAGAGTATAGGCAAAAAATCGTCCCAAGGGGGTCTTGGTTGTAGGGGATCTTGTCACGTCAAGGTTTTCTTAGGCGTGTAGGGTGTCCCTTGGTTGGTCCAAGAACGGTGGAAGGATCCTTCCCGATGGGCACTGCGTCACACAATCCTAGACGATAGTGGGGGTCTTACTTGTAAGACAGGGGTATCCAAGGAAAGTTTTCCGTGATGCAGATGGGTAACGGCATGGCATGGCATCATGGAAAACGTTCCTTGGATACCCCTGTCTTACAAGTAAGACCCCCACTATCGTCTAGGATTGTGTGACGCAGTGCCCATCGGGAAGGAGCCGTCCACCGTTCTTGGACCAACCAAGGGACACCCTACACGCCTAAGAAAACCTTGACGTGACAAGATCCCCTACAACCAAGACCCCCTTGGGACGATTTTTTGCCTATACTCTATAGGTATCTGGTAAGCCTCCAATTTACCTTTATATGAGGATTTAACCCGCCTCCCACAGCGATTTTGTCACACTACCTACAGGGAAGATTTTGCACGATTTATGTCACAAGAATATAGACTGTCACAGACTTACCAATATATTTATCTTTTCTGCTCCTGATTTACCAGGACTGCTCACGTTTTTATGTGGTTAGAGCGCTATATTATTATATGTATATGGTTTAGAATATCAATGAGTTTGATTGAGATATAGCTGCTTGCCTACGTTCACTCTGTTCAGTTTTATTTATTTTTCACATCTGCAACTTGATTTTTTGAGCCTGAGCGCAATATCACTTTTTATACTATCGTAATACAATTACCTATTTCTAACTTCATTCCTGACAATCTCTTACCCTGTATAGCATCCTTCAAAAATAAGATGAACAACTGGGTTAAGCTGCCTCTCACATTAATGGGCAGAGTGAACCTATTTAAAATGGTGTTTCTACCTAAGTTATTGCACATTCTGGCTAACAGCCCAGTGTATGTGTCAAAAAAAGGTTTTCGGGATATTGACTCCCTCCTGACAACTTTTCTCTGGTACTCCGAAAACTCAAAAATAGCCCTTGGAATGCTGCAGTTGCCTATGTCCCAAGGGGGTCTGGCGCTACCAAACTTGAGACGATATTATTAAGCGGCACAATTAGTACATATACACTGGTGGTTGTTTCCGAATCTAGACAATGCGGCCACAACAACAGAGGCGGCAATACTCTCCTCCTACGAGACCCTGGCCAATTTAATATATCGCAGGACCGTCCCTGACGTGGAAGGAGGGGAATTGTTACAAATTTCTCTTAAAATATACAATCATTGTTTCGCTATGGTCCCAGATGACCCTATTCCTGTGTCCCCAAATCAACCTATTTGGTTTAACCCAACATTTCCTAGCCTTCAGACTCTACCGGATGCCCGGTCGTGGGCAAAAAAGGGACTAAAATATATACACCAGTTATATGACCAAGGGCAGTTTAGGGACTTTTCTGCTCTGAGACAGGAATTGGGGATACCACAGACGTGGTACTTTAGGTACCTACAATTAAAGTACGCTGTTATGGCGCAGCTTGGGCTTCGGAAGGTGCACTTCCATAATTCTACACTGGAGAGGGCACTCCTGCAGCCAGATCATACGGGGCTGATTTCCTCTTATTATGGGTTGCTAGAGCAGAAAACCCATGTCCGACTACAGGCCCTACGGGCCCAATGGACGAAGGATATACCAGACCTTTCTGATGAAAATTGGGAAGAACCTATGAGTACATATTTTATTACTACAATATCTGCTAAAGATTGATGATACAATTATGTATCTTCCATATAATATACTATACTCCATTGTGGCTCTTCCGTATGCGCAAACGTAATGACTCACTGTGCCATAAATGCAACAAGGGCACAAGCACTTTGCTCCACATGTTGTAGACCTGCGAAAAGATAAGACCATTCTGGTCACAAATAACACATTTTATCGCCACTAATTTTGATTTACCAAATATCTGCAGTCCGAAATGGTGTATACTGGCAGTGTTCGAGGACATTCAGCTGGGATCATACCAGAAGCAATTTCTGAGCTTCTTACTGTTTTATGCGAGGAAGGCGGTGGTGTTGCAATGGATACACACTACATCAATAATGATTGGTCAATGGAAGACCCTAATTAATCAGGTATTGCCAATTTATAAACTCACTTATGAGGCTAGGGGCTGCCCAAATAAATTTGAGAAAATCCGGGGTCAATGGAGTGGGATTTTTGACACGTGCAGTCCCAGAGGAGTGATGGTCTTGAGAACTGGGGGTTGGGCGGTAGGTCTAAAGTATTCCTATAATGGGTGTCCAATGTACAAATGGGTGAAGATTACATGACATGATACCTTCTGTGTTAATCTGCCGGTGTGTACTGCCTCTATGAGTATACGTTTTTCTCTGTCCTAGTTTTGGTTAGTAAAGTTTGTTGCCTTTATCTGAAAATGTCACGAATATATGCAATGTCAGTTGATGGATGTGATTAACGGATAATAACTGACTTTATTTCTTGCCTCTGTAATGTGATATGGAAGCGTCATTGCTATATCCTACTTCTGTATTATGTGATACTCATATAGTGTAACAAATGCTGACAATAAACTACAGCTTAAAAAAAAGAAAGAAAAGGGGAGGGGGGCATGACAGCAAGGGGCACTGCGATAGGGGGTTGTGATTGCTAGGGGCACTGTGATATAAAAGGCACTGCACAGTAAATGGCCATGTCATCATTGCAGTGCAGTCCCCTTTATATCACAGTATCCCTTTACATTACAGTGCAGAGGACCAAATCTGCACTATCCCGTCACTAACCATCCCTGCAAACGCCCGACCAACCTCCCCCTTGGTCCCTGGAAGAATTGGCTGCTCAATCTAAAATGCCATGCCTAATTTTTGTCCCAGTCTGGGCCTACACACACTGCACAAGCTTTGGTCTGAAATGACCGGCGGCGCTGTAACAAAGTCCCACTTCCTATGCAGCGAAATTGAATCATTGTGACGTGTATCATAGGAGCCACAAGATGGTCTAGGAGGCGGGACTTTGTTACAGTGGCCGTCCGGGCGATTCAAATCCAAGCTCCATGACAGTAGGAGATCATCACTGCTCTGTGTAATCTAGGGGCACTGGCAGGCTGCAGTTGGTGGGCATTGGCAGGCTGCAGTTGGTGGGCACTGGCAGGCTCCAATTGGTGGGCACCGATGAGGCTGCATTTGGTGGGCACTGAAAAGGCTGCATTTGGTGGGCACTGGTAGGTTGCATTTGGTGGGCACTGGTAGGCTGCAATTGGTGGGCACTGATGAGGCTGCAATTGGTGGGCACTGATGAGGCTGCAATTGGTGGGCAAGGATAATCTGCATTTGGTGGGCACTGGTAGGCTGCATTTGATGCATTAATCCCTTGTATCATTTCCACAGACTCTGACCATCTCTTGCATCATGTCCGCAGTCTCTGACCATCTCTTGTACCATGTCTGCAGTATCTGACCATCTCCTGTAGTATGTCTTCAGTCTCTGACTATCTCCTGTATCATGCCTGCAGTCTCTGACCATCTCTTGTATCATGTCTGCAGTCTCTGATCATCTCCTGTATCATTTATGCAGTCTCTAACCATCTCTTGTATCATGTCTGCAGTCTATGACCATCTTCTGTAGTGTGTTTGCAGTCTCTGACCATTTCTTTTATCATGTCTGCAGTCTCTGACCATCTCCTGTATCATGTCTGCAGTCTCTCGCCATCTCCCGTATCATGTCTGCAGTCTTGCACAATCTCCTGTATCATGTCTGCAGTCTCTGACCTTCTCCTGTATCATGTCTGCAGTCTCTGACCATATCCTTTCGTATGTCTACAGTATGTCTGGGGGCTCTTTCTAACGGACTGTCTAACAGAAGCCCTCTCTGTGTCCATTAGAAAGATCCCCCCTCCAGGTCCCATTAGAGTACTCTGCTTCTCTTCCTGTATTTTGTTTATTGTTAAGATGTTGTGGAAGGATCCCAGGGTAATGAAGACTCCTTAGGGGAGCATCTCTGTGTTTGAGTCGTTGCCATAAAAACATGTGTAAAGGGGAGGAGTTAGTAAGAAAACCACACCCACGTGGGACGCCAGAAATATTTCTGCACCCTGGCGTCTGTGACCCTAGGATTGGCCCTGATGCAGATGCTAAATGTGAAAAAATGTTTACACTGGCCTAGTCCTGAGATGATAGCTCTGAAGGCAAAAGGAAAAAGGCAGATGTAAAAGCATTCATTTACAACATTTTTGGTATTCTTGAATGTCAAAAGAGCTTATGTGTTTTAAGGATAAAGCTAACCCTTGAAAAAAAAAGAGGGAATGCGCATGTTTGAAGTGTCTGCCGCTAACATTGCATATGTATTACCTTGCTTAGCTACTTAAAACAGTTCTTTCTTCACTTTAGATATAACCCATATTTCGTATCTGAAAAAAAGGATCAAACTGCAAGGAACAGGCTACTGCAGCTTCACAGTACTATGTGGTTGTTCAGGGAGGTGACAGATATAGGATTTATTCTTTGAAGCTACAAAGAATTCTACAGTTTATACCTGGCATCAAGAAGGGACACTCAGAGTGTACTATCAGGACAGCAATTTCCTTGCTCCCGCTTCCAGCTTTTGGAAGCACTGCTCAAAAATGATGGGGTCCATGCATAAAATAATTTGCTTTGACATGTCTTATCATTAATACAAAACTAACAAATAATACCCATAATGTTTGTAATATGTGTGTAATGTCAGTTTCTGCTTGATGCCTTTCCCTGTATGAATGCAACATTCCATTATCATTATCAGGGTGTCACAGTGGTGTAGTGTATAGCACTTTCGCCTAGCAGCAAAAGGGTCGCAAGTTTGAATCCCGACCACGACACTACCTGCCTGGAGTTTGCATGTTCTCCCTGTGCCTGTGTGGGTTTACTCCGGGTACTCCGGTTTCCTCCCACACTCCAAAGACATGCTGGTAGGTTGATTAGATCCTGTCTAAAATTGCCCCTAGTATGTGTATGTATACACGTGAGTTAGGGACCTTAGATTGTAAGCTCCTTGAGGGTAGGGACTGATGTGAATGTACAATGTATATGTAAAGCGCTGCGTAAATTGACAGCGCTATATAAGTACCTAAAATAAATAAATAAATTATCATTCGATCCTAAGAGAAAACAACCATAAAAGTTAAAGAACATTCATCAAAAAAATAGCCTAATGCTATAAACTATCAAAGGGATTGTAAAGGTACATTTTTTTTTTAAATAACAAACATTTCTATACTTACCTACACTGTGAAATGGAATCACACAGAGCGACCTGGAACCTCCTCTTTTCGGATCCCCAGTCGGCGCTCCTGGCCCCTCCTCTCTGGCCAGTGCCCCCATGGGAAGCCGCTTTCCATGAAGGCACTCGTGCGTGCTGCGCACCCGAGTCCCTCTGCTGCGTCCATTGACACAGATAGTGAGACTCGGCCCTGCACCCCGCTCCCTCGTTACTCTCTTTGAGGGGAGAAGTGATCTGCAGACATGCGCGGCGCTGGATAGAATGAGGTTTCAGGTAAGTAAAGGGGAGGGGGGATGCTGACACCTAAACTTTTTTTTACCTTAATGCAAGGAATGCATTAAGGTACAAAATGTTTAGACCTTACAACCACTTTAACATTTGACCAGAAGGGAAAATAATATGAAGGAGACCTCGGCACTATGTGCACACATGGATTTTTCTGAGCGAACAGCCGAATGAATGGATGTTCTGCCAAGTGAACTTCTTGGTTGTTAGGGAACCAGCAACTGCCAGCATCCTAACACCCATTGACTCATCCCTGCCTGGCACATTCAGTTGTCAGCTGGGGTTTCCTGGCTGGAAGGTGAATGTAAACACAGGGATAAAAAAAACTGCATTGGGTTCTTCAGGTCTAGAATGGATTTGAAGGGGAACCCCATGAAAAAAAAAAAATCACTGTGTTGCTGAACTGGTTAACAGCTGTATAAGCAAGATGAGAAAGCTGTTGAGCAGGAAGGGTTCAATGCACTGCACTGTGGGAACTGTAGTAGACATGTGTGGTTAGTTTCATTCCGAATTAATATTCAGATGCATATTTTGTTATTCGGAGGTTCGAATATATCTGAAAATCCAAATTACAGTATAAACAATGCTCCGAATAACGAAACAAAGTTTGTCAGATTTTCAGAAATTCTAATTGAAATTCAAATCAAATTATACAACAAATTCCATTAAAATTCGAACTGTAAACATTTCTGAAAGCAAAGACTGTGTGTTTGTACCATTTCGAAATAATGCTGTTTTTGTTAAGCTAAAGGTGATGTAAAGAGTCATTGTAATTTGTAATCATTTGGTGAAGATGTTTCTTTTGTTCACTTTGTCACAATTGAATAGAAAAAAATATATAACATTTTCGTTTCGACCGATTCTAAATGTATGGATTTGAACATTTTGAAACCAAAATAATTTGTAAATTTGAAGAAAATTGGATAAAGGACAAAACTAATCCCAAATGCGAATCCCGAATATGAATTGAATGAATCAACCAAATTTAACGAAACTAAATAACCAGATTAACTAATCGAAATGAAACGCAACAAAACACATTTTTTCATCATGCACATGTCTAAGCTGTAGTCCAGAAGAGAGAGACTCTACTGTAATCAAGAGCTTTTGAACTGCATTTCCCAGAGGGAGATTGCCAGGAGGTTTCTCAGGCTGTACAGAACACAGCTTCCTCTTGCCATGAGGGAGACCAGATAGTGCACATTGCTATCCAGCATGCACCATCACTGCTGCATATTGTCAGACTGAGTGGGATCTGGAGTTCAGAGCAGAGAGTAGACTAATCACTGTGTGTGGCAGGATGGTGAGCTGCAATATCCCTGGAACTGGTGAGCTGCTGTGGGGATTCACTAACAGCTGCTAGAGAGGCTGAGCCATTTGGGAAATGACCATACAGGCATCTAGTAACCTTATTGCCGCCTGCAGGGTTGACTGGGAATATTCTCATGTGCACCAATGCTACAACTGGGCCCCAACACTAGCTGGCTGAAGAGTTAGGACTAAAAACTGCCCCTTTACGGATGCTACACAGAGCCCCTTTGTCAGGGATCCAGACGAGCGCTGCGATTGCGCACGCGCGCACGGATTCAAACGAAGGTTCCCACGACCGTTCTGCACATGTACGCATGCTGTTGTCAGGGCACCAATAGCAGGAGGACTCTAGGACCCAGAATCTATCAGAGCAGGAGGGCGCTAGGACCCAGCATCTCTGTCAGCACATCACATGGGCCTTTATAAGGAAGTCAGACTTGGGCTTAAGTGCTGTCTGATCTGCAGCTTGTCAGTACCTGTACCTGCTTGCCCGTTATCTGCTACCTGATCCGTTACCTGATTGACTGGCTTTTTGGACCACCCTGCCTTCTCCTACCCTGACCTGGCTTGTTTTGGACCCTGCTTACCTCTGCCTGCCTGATACCCATTGCCGAACCCAGCTTGCCTGTGACCATTCCCCGCCTACCGATTCTGCTGCTCCATTCATCTGTGATTGACCCAGCTTGTCTGACCATCCTCCTGCCTGTTTCATCAGTCAGCTGTCTGTTGTCCTGTGCTCTGCATCCAGCTCCCATGATCGCTGTCTGCTGCTGCTGTTCCTGTTTCCAGCTGTCTGCTGTCCAGTGTTACCAGCTCCACTCCAGCATCCAGTCTCCTGCTGTTTGCCAGAGGACTCCTACCTCGCTGTACCCATGAGACCACTGTTCCCATTCCAGTGGGCTCTGAGTCAGAGCTGTATGAGAGGTCCCCTCCTACAAGAGACAGGCTCCACTCTCTCAGGTACATGGTTCATTACACCTTTACCTATTAGATGTGCTCAGAGGTACCTCTCATGGGACATTGCACCTGCACCATATCCTAGCCATTTTCCTAGAGTGCACTCTAGACTAGTTAACATGTTATTATTCATATTGCAGTTAATGCTTGTATGCACTGTTTATTGCTGACTTTGCTGATTTATGTGATGATTCCTGTCTGTTAGTACAGGACTCTATTCTAAATTACTTTGGCATAGAGATTATATTGTCTAGCAAATTGTGTCTGAATCTACCTTCTGTATTCTCATTTATGCTCAAACCACCATTGATTCTAATGTAGCCATGCACTCCCTTAAGAGTGGCTGAAAGTTGTGGTCCACCCGCCTGCTGCCCTCAATCACACATTTAGGGGATTGAACTTGGATGAGGATTAGGGATGACCATGGGATGCCCAGTAATTAAACATAGGACATGCTATATACACCTCCAGTATCTTCACCTCCAGTACACTACTTGCTGACCGTTACAGTTGTCCTCCTGGTTTGAAGGGAAATTTATCAGACGTCATGACACTTCTTCATCACAGCTAGCACATGGTGAGGCCTGCTGCAGCTGCTTGCAAGGCCTCGGAACTACCCTTTGTGGGTGAGAGCTGCAGGTTTCTCTCACTGAAACTAGGCAGCCTCTCGTGTGTAGTAAAGTATGTTGGTGCTAGCCGGGCCTTTGGATGAACTACTACTCCCAGCCCATCCTCCAGATCCATTCAGTCTGTCCTGCGGTCTAATGGCTCTCCTTCCCCTTGACTGGTTCCTCCTGGCTTCCACAGACTACTTTCTCTCTCTCTTCCTGACTGCCCCAGCCATGTTCTTCAACTCCCAGTGGCTGCCACTCACCAACTTTAGGGTGGATTCCTTTAAAGAGTATCTTTCCAAGTAGGCCTCAGCTGCTCTACTGCTTCTTCTGTGCCACTCCAGGAGCCAACACCCGCTCATGGCTGCACCCAAGCTCCAGGCCTCAGGTTCA
>BLSH010142595.1:150189-163535 GCA_018402905.1 Glandirana rugosa | reverse complement strand
TAATTTTTACAGGAGAAATCGATTTAGATTCTCTTTAAAGACTAAATTGGTGAAGTCGGGGTCTTCCTAAAGGTCGAAATCCTGGCCTCGGGAAAAACGCTAAGCCGTGACGCAGCGAAATTGACTTTTAACGTGCCAGCACGCTGCAACATGGGTTTGCTTTAAACGCAGGAAAAAAAGAGTGTTTATCTTGAAAGAAAACCACCATAAACTAGTGGAGACGCAGTAACGACTAACGGCGATATTTGTTTTCTTATCGCTGTTAAAATGTTTTTTTGGGTTTAAAGAATGAAAAACGACAAATATGAGGAAGAATATAAATCGGCCAAAAACGGTGAAAAAAAATGTTTTTTTATATTTTTTTTTTTGATTTGTATTCTAGCAAAAAGTAAGAAATTTGGGTTTTTTTGTAAAATTGTCGCTATTCTTTTGTTTATAGCGGCAATCAGCAATGACGCAGAGGTGATCAAATACCACCAAAAGAAAGTTCTATTTGTGAGAAAAAAAGGACGCAAATTTCGTTTGGGTACAACGTCGCACGACCGTGCAATTTTCAGTTAAAGCGACGCAGTGCCGAATCGCAAAAAGGGCTCCGGTCCTAAAGCTGGAAATCCTTCTGGGGCTGAAGTGGTTAAATCAGAAATTTCTCTTAGATTTAGCTAAAGAGGACATTTTTAATACAGGAGTAGCACTTACCCCTGCTGAAACGAATCCAGGTCTCCATTACCCGTTCAGAGGCCATCTGCCCAGGCTCCAGAGCGCACAGACATATTTGATGATAAGTCTAGGGGTGTCATTTTAAAGATGTAAACGTTTTAAATAGTTAATACCTTAAACTATAGTATTTCGTATATACAACATACTACTTGAATGGTGTTAGCTGGATTTGTCCTTTATTCTGTTTGTTTCTTATTTAAAATCCATTAAAAACATCTAGGACTACCCTTACAATGCTGCAGTTATTGAACTGAACAGCACACTGCGTTGTTAAAATGTTAAAATGAAGAGGAGAAATAGGGGATCTACTAGCAGGATGATCAGGTAATACCACTAAATATTATAGCAGGGACTCAGAAAACAAAATCCCATGTTGCACTTAGTCTACCTTTATAATCAGGTTGAATACAGATAATGAACCTGAGAATAACCTATTCTACTCCTTATATATAGGCTCCCTGATCTCATTCATCACCGGCAGCAGTTAAAGCAGAACTATACTGCATCTGAGCACCACAATCCAAAAATGCTATTTAATTAATTTTTAATATTCAAAGCAAACTCTCCCATCCATCTGTGTCTCCATATTTTATTTTGCAGAGAAATCACTTTGAAAAACACCCCTTTGGCATTCCTGGCCATGGCCATCTTGAGTAAGGGCAGATGATTCATGTAGCATTTACTGCCTGGAATCCATGTGCCCTTAGTTCAGGCATACAGGCAGGAGGGTGTGCTTAACTGAGAAAGCCCCTCCTACCATCCTGAATATTTCTGGGATCTATGACATCTTTTGCCTAGGCCAGAAAATAAGAAGTAACTAACCAGTTCCGGACTACCCACCATACATATACTGCAGCAGGGCGGCCTGGCTACGCAAAACAACATACCTGCAGCAACCTGCTCCCACTGTGATTGGACACAGAGGGAGCCAATCAGTGGACCTGGCCTCCCACGATCACTCCAGGGAATGACAGAACGGCGGTCTGTTGTTGTAAACAAAGCAGACCATCGTTCTTTCAAACAGGAACAGAGAGATCTGTGATTCCTGTTAATCATGAACACAAATCTCTCTGTTCCTGCAGTGGGTCCATCCCCCACACAGCTAGTAAGCACATTTAGGCTGGGTTCACACTAGTCCAGTGCGAATTGCAGCTCCGGTTTCAATGTGAAGATAAAAAGCAGTTGTTACAGTGGTTCCTCAGCATTTTAGCAGCGGATCAGCAGCTAATTCACAAGGAACATGTCAGGTGTTTAATCAGAGCTGCGAATTCTGTGCAGGCCAATCGCTGTTAGATGTTTTGTGAGGTAATCAAAGGGAGTGACCTTCCTGGCCACTTCCTGGTTGAACAGCAGTCCATATTGTGTGGATTACTTTTTTTCAAAAATGTGTGCTGCTCTGCCCTTGATCATGCCATCAGTTGTTGCAGCAACAGCAGCAATCTTTCTGGAAGTAGAGAGGAGGAGAAGGAGAAGAAGAAGAAGATACTGGGTTCATCTCATAATCACAAGGGAGGAGAGAGGCCAGTTCATGATACTGTATGAAGATCTCCGTGGGCATGAAGAGAAATTTTTTAACTACACGCGCATGTCAAGAATTAGATGAGTAATTTATCGGCCCAGCAATCCATTTTTCTCTCAAAATATATTAAAGAAACGGTGTTGGGTCCCTCCCCAAATCCATACCAGGCCTTTAGGACTGGTATGGATTTTAAGGGGAACCCCATGCCCAAAAAACAAAACAAAATGGTGTGGTGTCCCCCCCAATCCATACCCGACCCTTATCTGAGCATGCAGCCTGGAGGTCAGGAAAAGGTGGGCGTCAGGAAATGGTGAGTGCCCCCCCCTCCAGAACCATACCAGGCCTCATGCCCTCAACATGGGGAGAGTTCTTTGGGGTCCCCCCAAAGCACCTTGTCCCCATGTTGATAGGGACAAGGGCCTCATCCCCACAACCCTGGCCATTGGTTGTGGGGTTCTGCGGGCGGGGGGGCTTATTGGAATCTGGAAGCCTCCTTTAACAAGGGGCAGGGGCATTGCTAGGGGGTGGCTATTGGGGCTATAGCCCCGAGTCTGGGGCCCATAGCCCTGAGTCTCTTACCGAGTGGATGCAGTTCTGCAATTAGCAGGTATGTCCCGGTCCAGAATTCAGGAGGCAGGGGCAGACTGAGCCGCGGTAGCACTGGCTCCAGCTTCACCCTTGCCTCCACCTGACTCTACTGCTGGTCACTATTTGCAAGAGCCGCCCAGTGTCTAGCAACCAGTGACATCACGGCCGCGACTCCCTCCCTGCGCAGTATTCAAAGCGGAGGAGGGTTCCACTTCCTCCTCTTCCACGCTAGTTCTTGTGGTGCTTAAAGATTTGAGCCCAGCCCCCTTGTCATGGTCCTGGACTGGAGCAGATGCTGCTGGTCCGGTGGCGGTAAGGTGCAGGGCAGTGGCATCTTCAAATAGGGAGGGCAGCCAGGAAGAGCCCAGGAGGGAGTGAGAGAGAGAATACGAGGCCTCATCACCACCCTGAGCAGCATCCCCGGTGCCTCCCAGAGCCTGCACTCCTTCTCCAAGCTCCTCTCCTAGCTCGCTGTGACTGTCATGGAACAGGAAGAAAAAAGGCTGACCGAGGACGGGTGGGAGGTAGGTGGATCAAACACACCTACCCACTCAGACAGAGGCTGGGATAGTAGGGACTGCAGGCAGGGCTAGAGGGTCTCTCTTTCACCCCCTCTCATCCACCATCCTCTTACTCTGATGTGTGGGGAGGCTCTCTGGGGACTCTGATGTATGGGGAGGCTCTCTGGGGACCCCGATTTATGGGGAGGCTCTCTGGGGACCCTGATGTATGGGCTCTCTGGGGACCCCGATTTATGGGGAGGCTCTCTGGGGACCCTGGTGTATGGGGAGGCTCTCTGGGGGCCCTGATGTAAGGGGTGCTCTCTGGGGACCCTGATTTATTGGGGGGGTCTCTTTAGGCCCTGATGTATGAAGAAGCTCTCTGTAGACCCTGATGCAAGGGGAAGGCTTTCTGTAGACCCTGATGTATGGGGAGGCTCTCTGGGGACCCTAATGTACGGGGAGGTTCTCTGGGGACCCTGATGTATAGGTGACTCTCTGGGGACCCTGATGTATGGGGGGCTCTCTAGGGACTCTGATGTATAGGGAGGCTTTCTGGGGACCCTGATGTATGGGGAGGCTCTCTGTGGACCCTGATGTAAGGGTGGGCTCTCTGTGGACCCTGATGTAAGGAAGGGGCTCTCTGGGGAAAATGATGTAAGGAAGGGGCTCTCTGGGGACCCTGATGTAAGGAAGGAGCTCTTTGAGGACCCTGATGTAAGGAAGGGGCTCTCTGGGGACCCTGATGTAAGGAAGGGGCTCTCTGGGGACCCTGATGTAAGGGGTACTCTCTGGGGACCCTGATGTAAGGAGGATCTGCACTCAGATATGTAACAATATTTATATATATATACATACACACACACACACACACACACACACACATGTATATTATATACATGTGTGTGTCCGCTCAAGAGTATGACTTTCTTTACTTCGCTGCTATGGGCTCTAGCCCCAGATCTTTTGTAGACCTAGCAACGCCCCTGACAAGGGGGTCTCCAGATCCCACCCCCCATATGAATGAGTATGGGGTACATTGTACCCCTACCCATTCACTCAAGCACAGTTGTGTAATGTGACAAAAAAAGAGCCCATTTTTGATAAGTCCTTTATTTGAAAGGCATTCGTGGCCCATCTGTCTTCTGCCTCCATCTGTCTTCTTGCTTCGTCTGTCTTCTTGCCCTGTCTGTATTCTGCCTCCATCTGTCTTCTTGCCCTTTCTGTCTTCTTGCCCTGCCACCACTGGCTACCCAAAGCACTTGCAAAATCCCAGTTCTCTTCTGTCACTGTCTAACACCATTATGCACGTTCTGTTGTGTGACATTTGTTCAAACACAAGGGGACGTGGTCATTTTTAGACATCACACGGAGAGCCCGCCTCCTTATGATGTCTCCGGCGGGCCTCATGGTTCGTGATGTAACAAGGTGCGGGATCACCCGATGATGGCAGCAGAAGGATATGCCCCCTAGTTACATCGCAAATGACACACAACAGAGCGGACCTAATGGATTGAGACGTCGAGGGAGGAAGAAGAGAGGCGGCAACGGCAGCAGCAGGGGAAGAAGACTGGCGGAGGAAGAAGAGAGACAGCATCTGCAGCAGGGGAAGAAGACTGGCAGAGGAAGAAGAGAGGCGGTGTAGGCAGTAGGGGAAGAAGACTGGTAGAGGAAGAAGACATTTTGAACAAAGGATTTGCCAAAAACCGTCTCTTGTTTTTTGTCACTCTAGCCTACTTTTTGGGTCAATGGGTAGGGGTACGATGTACCCCATACTCATTCACATGGGGGGAGCGAGATCTGGGGGCCCCCTTGTTAAATGGGGCTTCCAGATTCCAATAAGACCCCAGACGAAGAGTCCCCTGCCCCAAAGCACCCATCCCCCCATGTTGAGGGCATGTGGCCTAGTACAATTCAGGAGGAGGGGAGTGGGCATGGGGTTGCCTTTAAAATCCATACCAACCTAAGGGCAAGATTATACAAGCAATTTCAAGCCATGCTAGTTTTTTAAGGACATTATCCTTATATTTATATATGCCGGGTGTCGTAGATCATAGGTCTGTCCCTCACAAGACGGATCAGCTCCTCATAATCCACAGATTCTTTGGCCTTGGCAGACACTTTTCTCCCTCTTTTTGCCATGGCTGCTCAGGTCAGCACAGGAGACAGACAGGGGAGGAACTCAGATGACCTGGGGGAGGGGGAAGTTTATGAGCCTGCAATTCGCACAGCACTGCCTAGAAAACGCACAAGTTTTTTGGGCAATGCGGAGTGCAGATACAACGTATATAGGGGAACAAGACCCATTGAAAATAACATATTTTCAAATGTTCTGCGAATTGGATGCTGTGTAAACTGCATCCAATTTGCATACGTGTGAACCCAGCCTAAGGGAACACATTTAACCCTTTGATTGTCCCTGATGTTAACCCCTTCCCTGCCAGTGTCATTTATACAGTGTCAGTGTAATCTTTTTAGCACTGATCACAGTATTGGAGTCCCACTAAAAATCGCTGATCGCCGCCCAGGGCTGGCCTAAGACATTGTGCTGCCTGGGTCCAAGAATGAAATGCTGCCCGCCTCCAAAAAAAATCATGCCCACTAAAAGGCCCCCGCATCCATTATTTTATATAATGATAAATAAAACTAAAATGTAATTTTTCAAGTTAGATTTTGCACTAAACACATAAGTCTGAACCTAGGTTAAGGGCTAGTGTAGTATATATAGACAGGCTCGGGTAGTATATAGACAGGCTAATGTAAGATATAGACAGGCTAGGGTAGTATATAGACAGGCTAGGGTAGTATATAGACAGGCTAGGGTATATACAGACAGGCTAGTGTGGTATATAGACAGGCTAGGGTATATGCAGACAGGCTAGAGTAGTATTCAGCCAGGCTAGGGTATATACAGACAGGCTAGTGTAGTATAGAGACAGACTAGTGTAGTATACAGGCAGGCTAGTGTAGTATACAGACAGGCTATTGTTTGAACTAAACACATAAATCAGAACCTAGGTTAAGGGCTAGTGTACTAAACACATAAGTCTGAACCTAGGTTAAGGGCTGGTGTAATATATAGACAGGCTAGGGTAGTATATAGACAGGCTAGTGTAAGATATACACAGGCTAGGGCAGTATATAGACAGGCTAGGGTATATACAGACAGGCTAGTGTAGCATATAGACAGGCTATGCTAGTATATAGACGGGCTAGGGTATATAGACAGGCTAGGGTACTATATAGACAGACTAGGGTAGTATATTGACAGGCTAGTGTAGTATATAGACAGGCTAGGGTATATACAGACTGTCTAGTGTAGTATACAGGCAGGCTAGTGTAGTATACAGAAAGGATAGTGTAGTATACAGGCAGGCTAGTGTAGTATACAGGCAGACTAGGGTATATACACAGAAAATCTAGGGTATATACAGACAGGCTAGTGTAGTATACAGGCAGGCTAGTGTAGTATACAGACAGGCTACTGTAGTATACAGGCAGGCTAGTGTAGTATACAGTCAGGCTAGGGTATATACACAGAAAGGCTAGGGTATATACAGACAGGCTAGTGTAGTATACAGGCAGGCTAGTATAGTATACAGACAGGCTAGTGTAGTACACAGGCAGGCTAGTGTATTATACAGGCAGGCTAGTGTAGTATACAGGCAGGCTAGGGTATATACACAGAAAGGCTAGGGTATATACAGACAGGCTAGGGTATATACACAGAAAGGCTAGGGTATATACAGACAGACTAGTGTATTATACAGGCAGGCTAGTGTAGCATACAGACAGGCTAGTGTTGTATACAGGCAGGCTAGTGTAATATAAAGACAGGCTAGTGTAGTATTCAGGCAGGCTAGGTTATATACACAGAAAGGCTATGGTATATACATACAGGCTAGTGTATTATACAAACAGACTAGTGTAGTATACAATCAGGCTAGTGTAGCATACAGACAGGCTAGTGTAGTATACAGGCAGGCTAGTGTAGTATACAGACAAGCTAGGGTAGTATACAGACAGGCTAGTGTAGTATACAAGCAGGCTAGTGTAGTATATAGACCGGCTAGTGTAGTATACAGGCAGGCATGTTAAGTATATAGAAGGGCTAGTGTAGTATACAGACAGGCTAGTGTTGTATATAGACAGGCTAGTGCAGTATACAGGCAGGCTAGTGTAGTATACAGACAGGCTAGTGTAGTATACAGATAGGCTAGTGTAGAATACAGGCAGGCTAGTGTAGTATATAGACAGGTTAGTGTAGTTTACAGGCAGGCTTTTAAAGTATATAGAAAGGCTAGTGTATACAGACTCACCTGCCACCTCCCCAGCTCAGGACCTTGTGTGAGTAAGTTCCTCCCATCTTAATGATATGGGCGGAGCCAGGAGGAGACTTGCTCTCACACTCATCTCTGGGCTCTTGCTATCTCTGAGGTATCGGGTGCAGACTCAGTGAGAGTGCCACGGCTGTGCGGAACAGCGCTGTGACAAGCAGCCCATGACACTCTCGCTGAGTCTGCCCCTGCTCTGCCTCCCCTCTTAAATTGCCGCCTGGGACCATTGGACCCATGGTAGGGCCGACCATGTCGCTGTCATTAATAGTAAAAAAAAAAAAAAAGTCCCTAAATCTATCCCATAGTTTGTAGACGCTAAAACATTTGAGCAAGCTAATAAATATACACTAATGGAATATCGGAAGGGATACGGCGCTTACGATTAATCAACCACACAAAACAGCTGCCGGCACACCAATTTGACAAAAAGTGCAGCGCTAAAAAGAATATATAGTCATATAAGAATAAATGAGTGCAACAATAGAAAAAAATAATTCAAAATAGAAAAAAGACATCATGTTTTAAGTGGTTTTACACTATGGAGAGGTTTTTTCTTTATTCCATGACTCGTTGAAACATTCCGGTGATATCTTTTTATGGAAATCCTATGAGCAAGTCCATACTGGTATATTACTGCCTGGACAGTATCCACAGAGGACCCACGAGACATCTGGAGTTTCCTATATAGGAGGATTCCCGAGTGGGCAGTGTGTCTTGTTGTTTTTTTTACCAAGTTCTGGTAAGCGCATTTACGTTTGCGGTGGTGGATAATCACATACAGCTTGGTGGATGATTAACCACCTCCCACCCGGCCACTGTACATATACGGCCAGCTGGGCACCTCACCATTCTGAGTGGACGTTCAGGAACGTCTCTAAGAACGGGTGCTCGCAGCGTGACCACGAGGCGCGCTGTGGCTCCATCCTGTGATCATTATGATCACAGGACCTGGCCAAGCAGAGATCGGGATATGGGCGCTGTGATTGGCCCTCCCAATCACGTGGCGGCTGTGTCCAATTACAGCCATCACAATGTAAACAGAGACATGTGTCTCTGTGACAGTTCTCCCCCCTGCCGAGCTCAGTGAGAGCTCAGTTGGGGGATCTGAAACTCTGTGACAGCTCTCTGTATGAAGATGATTTTATACAGAGAGCTCTCACAGATCGCCCCCCACACAGTGCACCAAGCACCACTGATACCCCTGTCCCCATACACATGTCAGTGTCCCCATAAAACATCTGTACCAGTCCCCAAAACATCTGTATGTATCCATCACACGAATCACAGTGCACAAAACATCTGTCTGTCCCACATCACTGCCAACACCAAATAAACCCTGCTTTGGGTTATTTTTACCAAAGAAATATAGCAGTATCATTTTTGGTCAAAATATATGAAGAGAAATTACTTATTTGCAAAATGTTATAACAGAAACGAAGAAAAATGCATTTTTCTTTGAAAATTTAGGTCTTTTTTAATTTTTAGCGTAAAAAATGAAAACTCCAGTAGTGATTATATACCACCAAAAGAAAGCTCTATTTGTGTGAAAAATATGATAAAAAATTAATTTGGGTACAGTGTTGCATGACCGCGCAATTTTTATTCAAAGTGCGACAGCACTGAAAGCTGAAAATTGGTCCGGGAAGGAAGGTGGTTAAAGTGCCCAGTATTGAAGTGGTTAATAGCCGTTTTCACAGAGGACTATTTCAAGCAGTGGACACTTTACTGTTTATTATTTATATCATAATGAGCACAGGAAACTTTAATCGGTGATTCACCGTGTTTGGACAGTTTTTGTGTTTTTTCTATTTGAATTCTTTTTTTCAATTGTTGCACTCTTATTCTCATATGACTATATATTCTTTCTAGCGCTGCACTCTATATATTGTTAATCAATATACGCTAATTGGGATTTTTTTTTACCAAAAATATGTAGCAGAATACATATTGGCCTAAATTGATGAAGGAATTTGATTTTTTACATTTTTTTATTGGATGTGTTTTATAGCAGAAAGTAAAAAATCTTGTTTTTTTTTCAAAATTGTAGTTCTTTTTTTCGTTGATAGGACAAAATAAAAACCGCAGAGGTGTTCAAACACCACCAAAATAAAGCTCTATTTGTAGGAAAAAAGGACATCAATTGTATTTGGGTATAGCGTTGCACGACCGTGCAATTGTCAGTTAAAGTAACACAGTGCTATATTGCAAAAAATTGCCTGGTCATTAAGGGGGGTAAATCCTTCCAGGGCTGAAGTGGTTTTAACTAAAGAAATGTAAAATAAAAAAGATTAAAACAAGTAAATATAATATACTTTCCTATCTAGTAACTAATGCTAGCAGCATCAGGATTAAAAATAGTTCATGTTAACTGAGAGAGTGAAGCTCCACTTTAACCACTTCAGCCCCGTAAGGATTTCCCATGTTAGGACCAAAGCACTTTTTGTGATTCGCCACTGCGTCGCTTCAACTGAAAATTGTGCGGCTGTGCAACTTTGTACCCAAACGAAATTTGCATCCTTTTCCCACAAATAGAGCTTTCTTTTGGTGGTATTTGATGACCTCTGCGTCATTTCTGATCGCTGCTATAAACAAAAAAAGAGCGACAATTTTGCAAAAAAAACAAAAAAAACAGTATTTCTTACTTTTTGCTAAAATACAAATCCAAAAAAAATATATAAAAAAATGTATTCATCGGTTTTGGCTGATTTATATTCTTCCTCATATTTTTGGTAAAAAAAAAATCGCAATCAGCGTTTATTGATTGGATTTCGCAAAAGTTGCCATTTACAAACCATGAGAATTCATTTCTGGTGTTTTTACAATTTTTTTTTCTACTAGTAGTGGCGGCGAGCTGCGATTTTTATCAAGACTTTGATATTGAGGCGGACATGTCGTACATTTTTGACATTTTTTTGGGACCAAGGACATTTATACAACGATCAGAAATGTAAATATCCACTGATTACTGTGTAAATGTCGTTGGCAGTGAAGGGGTTAACCTTCAGGGGGAGATCTAGGGGTTAACTGTGTTCCCTAGGCGTGTTCTAACTGTGAGGGGGCTGGGCTGTTATGGGCATAAGAGATCTAACTGATCCCAGTGACAGGGATCAGTAGATCTCTTATGACCCCACTGACAGAGTGGGGAACCGCTGTGTTTACATCGGTGGTTCCCCGTTCTTCCTCTCTGTCAGGTCATCGCGGCTCACCGGCGGACATGGGGTCTGCCTGAGCTGTGGGCACACTCCTGCAGAGTGCGGAGGGCATGAGAGTGCGCCGGCGGGGGACACTCCCACCCGCTACCTGCGGACGTGCCAGCCGCCGTTTATAGACGGCAATCTTGCGTAATAGAGCCACACTGCAGGAGTAAATGTACGTGAGGCGGTACGGAACTGGCTAATCAGGAATGTATCTTCTTATCCGAGTCTGGTTTTAATTTAAACAACTAGTTCTGAAAAACATTTCTTGCAAATAAAGTATAGTAGATTTTTTTCATTTACTTACATAAAAGCCTACTGATCTGTCAACCATTGATACATACTGTATCTCAAAAGTAATGAATATGGATTCAAAATGATCAGAAATTGGTTAAAATGGATTAAAATTAACGCTATCAATGCTTTAATGTCTGCCTTTCTATTTTTTTAATGAAAGAATAAATTCTACATTTTACAATATTGATTTCTGGGCATAACAGGTAACTGCTATGTCTGTCTTGTTCATTCAGTTCTATCATAACACAGAGGGTATTCTGCCTGCACAGGAAGATGAATGGGTTCCTAGTAGCTCCAACAATTCCTCTATTGATTTCTACTAGACTTTTAATAGAAAGAAGACATATATCAGAGTGGCAGAGCTTCACAAAGGCATGAACTCAAGTTAGTTTATAGACAGCTTGCCATGATCCTTATCTGAAACATATTCTTTGAAATATAAAATACCTTAGATGGGTAAAAGAAATGTCTGATTTGTTTAATAATACTATCTCTCCTTCAAAAAAAAAAAATATATTTTTACAAAACCTCTCAGCTGTTTTTTGTTCTATTAAAATAAGTATCCAAAGTCTATTGTTTTTTGAATGAATGTAGTGTAGTGTACATTCAAAAAGTTACTTTGGTAATTTTACAGTATTACAATGCAATATATATTGTCAAAAGTATTGGGACACCTGCCTTTACACGCACATGAACTTTAATGCCATCCCAGTCTCAGTCTGTAAGGTTTATTATTGAGTTAAGAAAACAGCGCTTGCTATGGAATTTAACTCCTGTAAATGTGGTATTTCTTAAACCAGTCTAGTAGTCCTTAGTAAAATAACAATGGTTTCTTACCCTGTGAGAAAACGACATTCCAAGTGCAAAACTAAAACCATACAGCAGTGATTTACAAATAAAGTGCAATTTGTGCAATAATATAAGTTATTATATAATGAACCACCATCCATTCATAGCCTAATTGGTATCACTTATATATCTTTAACAACCAATTTCTTATAATAAAGTGCATAAATGTCCAATATTTATGTGCATAAATGTCCAATATTTATGTGCATAAATGTCCAATATTTATGTGCATAAATGTCCAATATTTATGTGCATAAATGTCCAATGTTTCCAATATTCAAAAGTGATTTATAGTGCAAAAGTGCTCCAGTGCTGGATTAAATAATAAGTGTCCTCATTTACACATCTTCTCTTGGCCAAGACGTTGGTACGCAAGCCGCTACTGCAGAGCCGCAGCTACCACGAGAGCCTCCACACGCTGATGTGTTGTAATTGTTTTGGCCAATAAACCTTATCAGTAGAGACGCGCAATGAGTCCTTTCCTTTTCTTCCCCACAATATGTATGGAGTAAGCATGGTGTAATCCCAAAGAAGCAAACCAGCTGAGTGGACGCCAAACCCATGGTCGGGTGTAAGACCGCAAGCGCAGATTGACTCCCAAATCGTATGATTGTGGGAGTCAATAGGATCTGGTAAGTGCGGATCTTTACCATTCGAAACCCCTCACAGGATTTTGATGAACACAGTGTGAGCACGGGCACTTTTGAAGAGATGTGTAAATGAGGACACTTATTATTTAATCCAGCACTGGAGTACTTTTGCACTATAAATCACTTTTGAATATTGGAAACATTGGACATTTATGCACTTTATTATAAGAAATTGGTTGTTAAAGATATATAAGTGATACCAATTAGGCTATGAATGGATGGTGGTTCATTATATAATAACTTATATTATTGCACAAATTGCACTTTATTTATAAATCACTGCTGTATGGTTTTAGTTTTGCACTTGGAATGTCGTTTTCTCACAGGGTAAGAAACCATTGTTATTTTACTAAGGACTACTAGGCTAGTTTAAGAAATACCACATTTACAGGAGTTTAATTCCATAGAAAGCGCTGTTTTCTTATCTATATTAATTTAACCTTTCACTGAGGTGAAACTTTTACAGCAGCTGCTAATCTTACACCAAACTGTGGCACGGGCACCCATCACATTTAAATTATTATTGAGTTGGTCCACCCTTTGCAGCTATAACACCTCCAACTCTTCTGGGAAGGCTGTCCACAAGGTTTAGGAGTGTCTATGGGAATGTTTGACCATTCTTACAGAAGCACATTTGTGAGGTCACGTTTTGATTTTGGTATGTCGTCACTAAATATTTATTTCACGTTAAACAC
>BLSH010142595.1:121807-133591 GCA_018402905.1 Glandirana rugosa | reverse complement strand
TGGTCGCCGTTCCTAAGCTCGGCCCTTTTTCCGATCACTCCTCCCGTCAATGTATACCCTCGAGGTGGGGTGAGACAGACCACATAGCACTGTCCCTATCTGCAGCCCCCCCTCACCCCAAGCTCTGTGTGCGGGCAGCTGTGTAAGTGGGATGCCGGATTGCCAGGTACCTGACGGCCAGCCGCGCCGAGTCTCCCCTTGGTCCGCAGATACACTTGCTGCTCTAGGCCTCCCAGCGGCTCCTTGGCAGCCTCCGCCTCCCGCCAGTCTTCTTCCTTCGGGCCCCCAGTCAGTCCGTCCTCCAGCCCGGGCCGCTCTCTTCTTGGAGTTGGAGAAGAGAGGAGGTGGGGGAATGAAGGCTCTGGAAGCGCCGGGGTGGCCACGCACGCTCCTCTTCGGAGGTTAGGGAGGGGGTGGAGCTCCCATATGTAACTGCCCTCCTCACTAGCCTTTTTCCCGGCTCGAATCCTTGCCGCTGGTTGCTGCCACGCTCCCGCCGGCCAAACTCTGCATGAGAACCGGCCCACTGAGCCATCGGCCCGCCGGGAAACTCCCGGTCGTCCCGATGGCCAGTACAGGCCTGGTTCTGGCCCTAACCCTCTTTCCCCAGTTCTTTAAGAGAAAATAAATCACTTTTGTTCTGCATCATCAAAGTGTCTGGCACCCAACTCAATTCTTCTATCTGCACCCACCATGCCTAGTAACCCACATTGTGAAGATGGATGTCAGCTTTCCCTGACTCTGGAGGTCACCATTAGGCCTCTAGGAGTCGGGGCCATGGCTACAAACCCAAAACTAAAAATGTAATATATTGCAATGTCATCAGTCATTAGATGTGGTGGCTACATTTGTTTTCTTTTTTTAGTTTTTTTCCCCTCTGTTTTCACCTGGTGATCTGTCCAGTAACACACTTCCTCTTTTAGAGGCTCCACTCTGGATGAATGAGCACAGGGAGCACCTTTGAACAAAAGCATTGTTAACCACTTAAGCTCCGGAAATTTTTACCCCTTCCTGACCAGGCCATTTTTTTGTGATATGGCACTGCGTTACTTTAACTGGTAATTTCCCCGGTTGAGTGGCGCTGTACACAAAAAAAATAGAGCTTTCTTTTGTTGGTATTTGATCACCTCTGAAATTTTTATTTTTTGTGCTATAAAAAAATAAAGACCAACAATTTTGAAAAAAATATATATTCCTTTACCCTGCCAAAACGTTTTTCTGTGCGCTATCCCTTTGAGGACAGCCTGTTACAGAAATGGGTCTCCCCGTGGTGGATCCGTCAATGGCCCGCCTGAACAAGGCGACAACTATTCCCCTGGAGGGGTCTCCCTTTTTTAGGGATCCGGCCGATAGGTGGATGGAAGCAGTGTCTAAGGCACTCTTTTTGGTGGCGGGGGCAGCCATGCGACCGGCCTCAGTCGCTCACGGAGTGTGCGATAGAGTGGAGTGAGGCCCGGGGCGGCGTAGATTCGCCTGAGTCCGTGCAGAGGGCAGAACACCTGGTGCAAGGGCTCCGTTATCTCCGTGATGCAGCTCTGGACTTGGTACCGATGTTGTCAAAAATGTCGGTTTTTGCAATCATTATCAGGCGTCTGCTGTGGCTGCGATGCTGGTTGGATGACCACGCATCCAAGAAAGGTCTCACGGATCTTTCCTTTCAAGGTGGCCGGCTATTTGGGCCACAATTGGATGAAATCATTAAGTATTTCACTGGGGGGAAGAGTACGTTTCTTCCTGAACCCAAGCGGCGTGACCAGCGCCGCAAACAGGGACCTCAGCCCTCTGGGCAAAAACGTTTTTTTCGTGCGCCTGGTCAGACGGGCAGAAACTCCCGGCCCGACAAGTCTGCCTCGGGCTCTGGAAAGCGCCCCTGGCAACGCAAGCCCGAATAGACGGAGGATAAGTCCTCCTCCGCATGATGGGTTGCCCCCGCCCGATTCTCGGGTGGGGGGCCGACTTCTGGGGTTCGCGGACCGATGGAGCACCCGCATCTCCGACCGGTGGGTGCGGGAGGTGGTCTCCTCCGGGTACAAGATAGAGTTCAGCACCCGGCCCCCGGACAGGTTCTTTCCATCCAATTTAAGGCTCCCTCCGGAGTGTCGGCTAGCACTGCTAGGGGCTGTGCGTTCGATGTCCGAACAGGGGGTGATTGTGCCAGTCCCTCTGGCGGAGAGATTCCGCGGCTTCTATTCAAATCTCTTTGTGGTACCAAAGAAGGGCGGGGGGCAGGCCAATTCTGGACTTGAAGGCGCTCAATCCCTTTGTGAAGAAGTGCAAATTCAGGATGGAATCAGTCAGTTCGGTCGTGGCCGCCCTGCACCAAGGGGATTGGCTGGCATTCCTGGACATCAAGGATGCGTATCTATGCGTCCCCATCTATGTCAGGCACCAGCGCTTCCTGCGCTTTGCTGTAGGGGAACTTCATTACCAGTTTGTGGCTCTCCCCTTCGGCCTGGCCTCGGCTCCGCGGGTGTTCACTAAGTTACTGGCCCCGGTGCTCGCTCTGCTGCAACAGAGGGGCATTGCTGTGGTAGCCTACCTGGATGACCTCCTCCTGCGCGCGGAGTCGGCGCAGGCTCTGAAAGACAATGTGACTGTCACCCTGACTTCACTGAGGGACTTCGGTTGGCTGATCAACCTACAGAAGTCGACATTGACCCCGTCCTGTCGCCTCGAATATCTGGGTCTGACATTGGACACGGTGCAGGCGAAGGTATTTCTACGTCCGGACAAGTTGCTGGCACTGTAAGTAGCAGTGCGGTCCCTGTTGTCACGACGGTGGTCCTCCTTATGTTTTTGCATGCGGGTGTTGGGACACATGGTCTCGTCCTTCGAGGCGATACTACTGCAGTGGGACAGGTCCCCCTCGTCTCTGGACCGTCTGATCCGGCTGGATCATCTGACCTGGGGGTTGTTGACTCGGTGGCTTCAGGCCCCGGCATTGACCCTGGGGAAGTCGTTTCTTCCTTTAAATTGGTCGATAGTCACGACGGATGCCAGTCTCTTGGGCTGGAGAGGAGTCCTGGGGAACCTGTCAGCTCAGGGCCGTTGGTTGACGCAGGAGTCTCGACTTCCGATCAATGTGTTGGAGCTGAGGGCGATCAAGCTTTGTCTCCTCCGCTGGTTGGAGAGGCTGCGCGGCCTCCCGGTTCAAGTTCAGTCGGACAACGCCACGCTCGTGGTGTACGTGAACCATCAGGGCGGAACAAGAAGCTTGGCAGCAGCGGCAGAAGCAGCCCATATCCTAAGGTGGCCAGAGCTTCACGTGCCAGCAATCTCCGCCATTTACATTCCGGGCGTAGAAAATTGGAAGGTGGACTTCCTGAGTCGCCAAAAGTTGGACCAGGGAGAGTGGTCCCTGCATTCAGAGGTCTTTCGCCTGATTTGCGAAAGGTGGGGCACGCCAGATGTGGATCTCCTGGCGTCCAGATTCAATCACAAGGTGAAGACCTTCGTGAGCAAGTCAAGCGACCCGTTGGCGGCTGCCACGGATGCTCTGGTGGCCCCGTGGTCCAGGTACAGGCTTCTGTATGCCTTTCCTCCTCTCAAGCTTCTACCACGGTTACTGCGCAGGATAGAAGTGAAGGGAATCCCGACAATCTTGGTGGCCCCGGATTGGCCTCGGCGCCCATGGTACGCCGATGTGGTGCGGATGGTAACAGACGTTCCCTGGCGACTCCCGCTTCGCGAAGATCTACTGTCGCAGGCCCCATCTTGCACCCTGCTTTACCATCGCTGGCTTTGACGGCATGGCTATTGAGTCCCAGGTGTTGAGGGACAGGGGGGTCTCTGAGTCAGTGATCCCCACTATGCTTAAGGCGCGCAAGTGTACTTCATGCAAGATTTATCATCACACCTGGAAGGCCTATATTGTCTGGTGCGAGTCGGGGGGTTGGAACCCCCGTTTCTTTGCAGTTGCCCGGGTGCTGGCCTTTCTTCAACAAGGCCTGGACCAAAAGTTGGCTTTGAGCACCCTCAAGGGCCAGATCTCCGCTCTGGCGATCGTCTTTCAGCGTCCTTTGGTGATGCATTCTTTGATCCGTACATTTGTACAGGGTGTACGTCATGTGGCTCCTCAGGTATGGTTGCCCTTGGCACCGTGGGATCTGAACTTGGTACTTTCTGTACTGCAGAAACCGCCTTATGAGAAGATCAGGGATATTCCCTTACTGTTGCTTTCTCAGAAGGTTGCCTTCTTGGTGGCTATCACATCCGATAGGCGGGTGTCTGAATTGGCAGCTTTGTCGTGTAGGTCTCCCTATTTGGTTTGGTCCTACATAAGGATAAGGCGGTGCTGCGTCCGTCTCCTTCATTCCTTCCAAAGGTAGTCTCCTCGTTTCACATTAATGAGGACATTGTCCTCCCTTCCTTGTGTCCGCACACGTCTCACCCAAAGGAGATTGCTCTGCATTCCTTTGATGTGTTGAGAGCATTGCTGGTGTATTTGGCAGCTACGGCTCCTTTCAGGAAGTCGGATGCGCTGTTTGTACTGAAGGATGGGCCGCGCAAAGGGTTGACGGCTTCGTCGGCCACTGTTTCACGTTGGACCAGACAGACCGTGACCCATGCGTATACTGTTCAGGGACAAGTACCCCCTTTTCCGATCACGGCTCATTCCACCAGGGCGATTAGCACTTCCTGGGCATTTAGACACCAGGCATCGGTGTCTCAGGTGTGCAAGGTGGCTACTTGGGCCTCGGTGCACACTTTTGTTAAGTTTTACAAAGTTGATGTGTCAGCATCCGCGGATGCTGCTTTTGGCCGCACAGTTTTGCAGGCGGCGGTGTAGGCGCGGCTGGTTCCTCCCGAGATCTTTCTGTGGGTACAGTTGTTATTGTTTGCCCACCCCTCTGTTTGACACTGCTTTGGGCCGTCCCCACGTGTCAGGAAGAGAGGCTGCATCTGTCAATGAACGTAAGAGAAAATAGGATTTTATTAAGAACTTACCGTAAAATCCTTTTCTCTGAGTTTATTGACAGACGCAGCACCCACCCCTCTGTGTTGTGTTTGTACGGCTTGTTACGAACTGATATGCTATGCAGGGCTGAGGGGTTATGTGCTGAGTAAGGACGGCCCCCTGGTAGGGGCCAGCTTTGCTTTCTGAACTTTCGTTCTGCCTAGTCTACTCCTAGTAAAAGGTACATACGTGTCATGAAGAGAGGCTGCGTCTGTCAATGAACTCAGAGAAAAGGATTTTACGGTAAGTTCTTAATAAAATCCTATTTTTTAGCTTTTTCAGCAGCTTGTGTTTTTTTTTAAATATTATTATTCATTCATTATTATTTTTTTTTGTTAGGGTAAGGGGTTAGAGTTAAGGTTAGGGTTAGAGTGTTAATACTACTACTACTATTAATTATAATAATAATAATAATGATAAATGAATGTAAAATAAATACACAGATAAATAAAAATATAATCATAAACAAATAATAAATAAATACAATAAATGAATACAGGCAGTCCCCGAGTTACGAACGGGTTACGGACTGTAGGTTTGTCCTTAATTAGAATTTGTTTGTAAGTCGGAACTGTACGTTTCTAAGTGCAACTTCAACCTGTGCAATGATGTGGGATGTTTGCGAGCACTGCTATGTGTGCAGTTGTGCTATATGGGGCTCTCGTGGCTATGCTATGCAGCACTGTGGGATGTGTCTGGCGCTGCTTGGCCGTATCCGGGACCAGTGTGGAGTGCAAGCGGCCAGCAGTGACATCACACCACCCCCGTTCGTAAGTAGGAGTCATTCGTAACTCGGATGTTCGTAAGTCAGGGACTGCCTGTAGTAGTTAATAACAAATGCATAGTTAACCCTTAACCTTAACCCCTTACCCTTAAAAAAATAAAATAAATAATAATAATAATAATAATAATAACAATCAACTAATAATAAATATCTAAACACCCTAACCCTAACACAAAATAAATAAACAAATTATTATATGATAAATTATTATTATTATGTTTTGCGTTTGGGTGTTTATTTACTATTATTATTATTATTATTATTATTATTAATAATAATAATATAATAATAATAATAATAATAATGATTATAATATTTTACTTAATATTTTTTTAAGGTCAAGTGTTAATTGTTATTTATTTATGTATTATTACATATTAATTTTTTATTTTATGATGATTTCTGGTTATTTGTATATTTATTTTGCATTTATTTTGAGCAGAAAACAAAATGCGCGAATGCACACAAAAACTCGCAAATGGCGCATTTCCATTCATTTCTATGGGAATAAAAAAGCTCAAATCTGCCCAATTTGAGCCACAAAAAAAGCTCCAGAATTTTTTTGAGCTTTAGGCGTTTGGATCCGGTTGACTTGGAGTGGAGATGTGAACCATCTCTAGAGAATGATTGATTTTTTCTCCTCCAGCATTTTGGGGCTTCAAGCTTCAAGCTGCAAAACACTGAGGTGTGCATGGGGCCTGAGTGTACTTGGTGCATGCATGCACACTAGAAACAGGGCTCTTTATAAACAACCTCTTAGAATAACAGTTTACTTCTCTGGTTATAAGATGGTTAAAACAAGCCATCACTGACCTCTCTATCTGCTTGCACTGTGAAGTAATTCATTCTTAAAGATTCTCACAGCAAAATCTCTACAGTCATATCAGTCAGCTTTAACAGCTTAGAAACACCTGCTGTGTGTTTACATTAGAAGACTGGCAGGCTGCCAAAGTTGTGATGCAATAGAAAGTAATAGAGAAAAACCTAGATTTCTGTGCCTCTCTTGTTAACTTTGAAGATTAATTTCTCTATAATATATACTTACAGAAGTGAATTAGTGCTGGTTTTAAAATGTTTTTACTTCTTGTTTGGGACATGTAAATACTTTCATTTGCATATTCTAGGCACCGATTCACTTTAAAAATCCAAGAGCGTACATTGATTTATTTTTTTTACGGTCAGGCCTGGATCGCAAAATTTTTTTAAAAAAAGTATTTTTCCTATTTATAGTCAGGTAGATACGATTTTTTTTTACTCATGAATATTTTGTGTTTTTATTTTCAGGAGGTGGGGGCTCTAGGCTCCTTATCAGATGTTTGCGTGTCATTTCTTCATTTTTCTGTTCACAAGAACTCGACAGCCTGAAGGGGTCTGAAGTCTGAAGGGAGACTGATTCTGATGTGTTATCTTTTTTTAGAAATCCCATAATGCTCTGGGCATCTTTTGTCATGGGCAAATATTGTATTAAATGTTTATTTGTAAAGCAAAAGTTTTATATAAAAATAAAAAAACAATATACAGCATTCATTTAAAAATACATCTTTGGATAAAAAAAAAATGTAAGAATATATCAATGTAAAAAAAATTGGCCCAAACGTATTATATTTTCTACCTAAGGTTGTGATTTACATAGAATGACAGTCATTTTATCTGTCTGTTTTTTGGAAGGATCAGACAACAGTCTCCTGTCTAAGAAAGCAGGCCTCAAGCAGTGGACCTTTAAGAGATTTCATTGATCAGATAAAAGTTAAAGATTAGGTCCAGTAACCACTTTTCCACCAAAATAAGTGGTAGCGGGAGATGTCTGCTGGCTCTTCTCTCTGCATATACATATACAAGCTAAATGTTCAGGTTTATGCTGCAACTGGCTGAGAGATATTTTTCTAGGTGATCAGATCATGAAAATATACTGTACATTTTCTAATTGCAGTTTTTATTATTTTGGTTATGTTTTCGTTATGTTATTTTGGTTATTGCATTATTATTAATATTATTATTATAGATAAAAATTCTTAATAATTAAAATAGAATATTGATATATTTTAAAATAATATATACTTGAGATAAATGTAATCATTTACTAATTATAATTTAAGAAATATATTATTTATTATGATTATCTTCTCACGCACTTTTAACTCCATATTACCCATTGTTATTATTTTACACATAATAATATATAACCTTTATCAATTTTTCAATTTAGTTGCCTTTGTTATAACAGGAGAAAAATAAATTTGGAGATGTTAGGCATCCAGGATGCTGTAGCTGCCTCAGAGACATTCTTGGGGTGATCAGATCATAGCAATTTACATTTTTTAATTGCTATTTTTTTCATTTTGGTTATCTTATAAAATTGCAGATATGGAATTGCATTATTATTAATATTCTTATAATTTAATGTCAATAATCAATTACAATAGAATATTATTTCATTATAAAATAACATATAATTGAGATAATCTGAGTCAACTTTAAATGTAAATATATTATTTATAATAATCTTTTCACATACTTTTAACTTCATATTACCCATTATAACCCAGCTGGAACCACGGGGATATGTGCAGGACTCCAGCTCCACATACAAGTGTCTTGCATTGTGAATCTTCTGCCCTTGTGTTTCTTGTCTACAAACCAGACATTTTGGTCCTTAACCGGTTCCCGACCGGCTTACATACATTTACTGCTGCAGAGCGGCAAGATTGCGGTGATTCATGCACGCACAGCTAGCGGGCGAGAGCGCGCCGGCGGTGGCACGCTCTCGTGCCATCACACAATCCCTCAGTGTGGCCGCGGGTTGGGCGGACTTGATGTTCACCGGCGACCTGTGATCGTCTGGTGCAGCAGAAAAGTGGGGAACCGCCGATGTAAACACGGCGCTTCCCCGCTCTGTCTGGCGGCATGACAGTGATCTACTGATCCCTGTGATCGGGATCAGTTAGATCTGTCATGCCCCTGGCAGTCCAGCCCCCACACAGTTAGAACACGCCTAGGGGACACAGTTAACTCCTAGATTGCCCTCTGCGGGTTAACCCCTTCCCTGTCAGTGACATTTATGCAGTAATCAGTGGATATTTAAAGATCTGATCACTGTATAAATGTCAATGGTCCCAACAAAAATTGTCAAAAATGTCCAACATATCCGGCACAGTATCACAATCCCGATAAAAATCCCAGATTGCCGCCATTACTAGTAAAAAAAATAAAAATTGTAAAAACGGCATAAATACATTTTCATGGTTTGTAAATGCACCAACTTTTGTGCAAACCAATCAATAAATGCATATCACAATTTTTCTTACCAAAAATATGTAGAAAACTACATTTTGGCCTAAACTGATGAATAAATTTGTCTGTTCATATTTTTTTTTTTTGGGTATGTATTAAAGCAAAAAGTAAAAAATATTGGGTTTTTCTCAGAATTGTCGCTATATTTTTGTTTATAGCGAAAAAAATAAAAACCGCAGAGGTGATCAAATACCACCAAAAGAAAGCTCTATTCGTGGGAAAAAAGGACGTCAATTTCGTTTGGGTACAATGTCGCATGACAGCGCAATTCTCAGTTAAAGCAATGCAGTGCCAAATCACAAAAAGTGCTCTGGTCAGGAAGGGGGTAAATCCTTCTGGGGCTGAAGTGGTTAATTGTCTCCTATGGTCACCTGGCGTCTTTGGAATCCCTGAACTTCCACTGATTGCAGCTTTACAATCTATTTTTTAGGTTCTGGGAAGGCTCTGTTTTCAAGTGGACAGCATGCCCTGAGGAAACCCAGTTTCAGGGCAAAACATGTTGGCAACTACGTTAATCTTGCTGTATCCATAAGGACTGTACTGTATGAGTCTGTTGTAGCTCATTGTTTTTAATTGATGTTAAAAATTAAAATATATATATTTTTTAAATTAATCTTTTTGGATTCACTTACTTACCTATTGTCAGGGGTACCATATGCAGGCATCCAGCAGGGATGATCAGATCGGTTGGCTGCACTTAAAGGAATCAGGACCAGATGTTAAAGTGAAAATATTTAGATATTTATTAGGAAAATGACACACTACTAACACTAAAAACCAGCAAACATAAACAAGCAAGTAAAAGATGAAAAAGCACAGCAAACCCAAAATAAACACCTAACTATCTAACAAACTAAATACAAGTGTAGAAAACACACATATACAGTAATCAAAACAGGGGGACATCAGATAACGGGAACAGGGAGCCAGGTTACTGATAGCAGAAGGAGAGTAAGGCTGCATGCACACTGTATCTCAAAAACGACCGTTTTTGGTCGTTTTGGCGTTTTTTTTAACAGCCCAAAAACGCCACTTTATTTTATCCTATGTGTCCATGCACACATGGTCGTTTATTGTCTTTTATCAGCAGTGGGGTTTTTGGGCTGTTATCTGAACACCCTGAATTGGCGTTCAAAAGTCGTTCTCCTGACCACAAAAAACGGCATTTTTTTGCAGTCAATGGAAGCCAATGAAGTAAAAAAAAAAGCCAAAAAACGCAGACGCCGAAAAACGCCGCTAAACGCTGCTTACAAAACACTGCAAATAGAACGTTTTGTGAGCAGCGTCTCCTACCCGACGCTGAAACAGCCCTATAGCGTCCAGTGTGCATGGAGCCTAAGAGAGCAGGAAGCAGGATCAGGTCTCTGGGATCACAGATCAGGGATCAGAACAGATCAGAACGGGTCAGGTTCAGGCAGGGACACAGCTTGCAGGTGAAATACTGGAGTGCTGGGACTGGGTGCAAGGTGGGCTTATATAATCCCAGCAGACCCATCAGATGCAGCCTAATGACCTGTATGATCAATCTGCTGGGAGACACCCGCTGGTGGCCACCAGAACTACACCATTTGGTTTTCCACACAACACTGCCACCAGCAGGTGACCCAAGCAAGGACACAGGTCCTGAAACCTATGCACCTTAAAACTCCCATAAATGTCCCAATATTTCTCTAAACTTGGAGATGTTGTGTGCTCAGGTATATGCTACAGCTTGCTGAGAGACATTCTTTGGTGTGGTCAGATCATAATACATTTTTTTTCACATTCTTTGACAGAAGTTGTCAAACAAACCTGATTTCTTTTTATGAGGAGGTTAGTAAAACCTTGGACAGAGGGGTGGCTGTGGACGTGGTATACTTGGATCTTGCAAAAAGGTTTGACACCGTTCCCCACACACGGCTAATGTGTAATGTAAAGTCTACAGGCTTGGAAAGATCAGTTTGTAAATGAATAGAAAACTGGCTAAAAGACCGAATTCAGAGAGTAGTGGTTAATGATTCTTATTCTGCATGGTCTAAGGTTATCAGTGGTGTACCCCAAGGTTCAGTGTTGGCACCCTTACTTTTCAATATATTTATAAATTATATAAGGTCTGGGATTAAAAGTACCATTTCAGTGTTTGCAGATGACACCAAGCTATGCAGTGGAATAACTTCCTTGCAGGATGTCTCCAACATACAAGCAGACCACATTGTACTGTCTAATTGGGCGACTATGTGGCAAATGAGGTTTAATGTTGATAAATGTAAAGTTATGCACTTGGGGGCTAAGAATATGCATGCATCATACATACTAAGGGGAGTAAAACTGGGGGAATCCATAGTGGAGAAGGATCTGGGGGTTTTGGTAGATCATAAGTAGAGTTGAGCGAACCTCTGGAAGTTCGGGTTCTGCTGGTCCGTCCGAACTTCGGGACAAAGTCCGGGTCCGGGTCCGGACGGAACCCGAACGATCGCACGGACAACGAACCCCATTGAAATCAATGGGGACCCGAACTTTTAGGCACAAAAATGGCTGTAACAAAGTCCTGGAAAGCCCTAGAGGGCTGCAAAAGGAAGTAAAATGGGGGTAAGGGTAGGGCAAGTGCCCTACAAAAAAATGGGGACAGGGAAATAACTTTAAATATTTAAAAAAAAATAAAAACATAAAAAAAGCAAAAATGGAGGTGAATGTGGATCATCTTCAAACTGTGTCTGAAAAGTATTAATTAACGGTAGAAGCCATATAACTGTTCTAAAATCATCTTCAAACT
>BLSH010142595.1:98292-109581 GCA_018402905.1 Glandirana rugosa | reverse complement strand
GGGGGATTACATTTTCCCCCCGCGTTAAGTAAACTCGCGAGGAAGTACTGGAGCTTCTGACAGACATTTCTTCAGCCATTCCTCCCCTCCACTGGCCGCTGCTGTTTCCACCAACTGCCTGAGGAGATTCTCCATCTTCAAATACAGGTACTGCAGCTCCTCACTCCTTGGTCCTGGTTCTGCAGCAAGCAGCATGCAGCGGTGGGCTCCTTATATAATGAGCCCCACCGCTTCCAGCATGTTCCAATAAGCCCCATTGGCTCAGCCCTACCTGTGCACAGGTGAGCCTAATTACTTAAAGGGACAGTACCCTTTTACCTCTATAGCACTCCTATACTAATACTAACTATGACCACCAGGGGGAAATGAGGCAGAGGCAAACCCATGAAGGAGCGCTCAAATGAATTGCGCCCCCCTTTTACATTAGGGGGGTAAATCCTTCCCGGGGCTGAAGTGGTTAAATATTTATAAATGTTAAAATAAGTCCCCAAAAAATAAATAAATACATAAAAAAGGGAAGGGAGGGGTAGGGAGAGGGAGGAGTAGGAATAAAAGGAAGGCCGGAGGGAGGGGAAAAGTGTCCTCTGATCCAACCAGAAGGGAAAATTGATCCATTTATATAAAAATAAATGATATAGGCGATGATTGATATAAACTACGTTTACGATAAGGGTTCCCGAAGAACCTTATACATTTTAATTATAATATACATTTTATAACATTATTTTTTACATTTTTTTGATTTCCATTTTTTTACTTTTGCTATCTTATAAAATTGTTGATACAGAACTGTATTATTATCAATCCCAAATTAAACCGCCTCTACTAGTAAATGAAGAAATAAAGTGCAATGTGCATAAAATATTACCTAATAGCAGTGACAGTGCAGTAAACATATATAAAACATTTAGTGCTATATATAATCATTTAGTGCTAATAATCACAATTCATGGAAATAAATCAATTAAAGTGCCATATTGTATAAAGTCCATATGAAGTGTTCTGTGTTCATTAACATCCGTGCAACCGATGGACTATCCAGGGGAAGAAAGGGTGACGAGATCCTCCACCAAAAGGGGACACACTATTTCCACACCCTACTCACCAGACATCCGGGATCCCTGTTACAGAGATCATTTGCACCCAGATATAATGGAAATGGCACCAAGGTCCGGTCTTCCACTGACTCAGATGGATGCTCTAAGTTCCCAGTATATGAAAAAAGGACTGGAGGATTCCATAGTGAAAAACCGCTGGGTACTTTATTTATAAAATTGGCAATAACAGCCAGTAAAAACACCACAAGGAACCAGGAGACACCGATTGCGTTCCTCCTGCGTTCCAATGAGCAAAAGTGGAGTACCGTAGTCACGCTGCCCAGCGCCGTTTCGTCAGCCTTGCTGACGTCATCAGGGGTCACAAACAGAACGGTATTATTATTAATATTAATTTAAATTATTATCCATAATGAATTAAAATAGAATATTGTTATATTTATAATAATATATAATTGAGATAATATGAGTAATTGTTTTCCCGCAACAAATAAGGTGCTTTATTTTATGTTACAACTAATATTGGATCACTGAAATCTGATTGGTCCTAGTGCCTATAAGTCCACTTTCTTAGTCATTTCTGACCTTTTGATTAGATAATAAAGCACAAAAAGTGCCCATGCTATCTGTTAGAATTCTATTTACAGTATATCCTTTTATAAAAGATCAACTTTTTGAGAGAAGAACGTTGCCAAGGACAATCCTTCTAGTGCAGAGAAGACCCTGAAAAGTTGACATCATTTTCTACTCTAGGCAAAACAACAACATTAAGTGCATTTTCTGCTACATCTTCTTTTCTTTCATGCCCCCTCCCTCCCCTGTAAATGTATACAAATGCAGGATAATTGTGTATAGCGATACAGCACACAAGTGTATGCTTGCAGCCTCGGAAAGGTCACGTTGTATTCCCGCTGACTTTTTCCAATCACAGGATTAGCAATATACTAGCTGTGTACCTATGCTGAGACCTTGGTTCAGACTGAACATATTTCCCGTCTGCCAGTAACAACATATCACAGAAACAAAACCTATAAATGCAGATTTCCCCCCTGGGCTCTCTTGTTTTATGACATGGCTAATGAAATATCTTTAAAACATATGTACAGCTTCTATATAAATGTCACATCTTGTAGTCGGTGGGCAGGCAGTTGTTAACCTAAACTGACTACATTTTTTTTGTTCATGCCGAGCTTTTCATGTGCAATTCTTCAACTAAGACACTGAAGCTGCTTAGGCATGACTTAGAAATATTATGACCCCTATTTTTAAAGTACAGTAAGGCACTACTGCTGTCAATTTAAATGACTTTACTTTTCATAAAGACAATCTACAATACACTTGAGGGTTGTTTCATAAATCTGTTGGTATTCCACTTTTTGTTTAATAACAAAAATAGCATTAAGTTGTTAATAAACCCAAAAACCAAAAATGTATTATATTGCAGCTTATCAATCATTAGATGTGGTAGCCGTATTCGTTTTCTTTTTCTTTGGCCTTTCCCCTCTGTTTTCACCTTGTGATCTAGCCAGTAACACATCTGATGTATTTTTTTCAATTGTATTTTTATTAAGATTTTGAGCATACAAGGTATGAAAAAAATACAAAAACATAAAAAGCATCGCATATGGTAAAGAACAAGATGCAGCATATCATGTATCAATACAAAATATAAAAATAAAGAAAGGGGTAAGGAAGACATCATGAATCACAAGAGTTAAGAGGAAGTAGACTTCCCTCTAATGTTTGTACCTATAGGTAAGCCTATAAAAAGGCTTACTGATACTGTAGGTACTGTAAATATCTCCTAAACTTGCACCATTTAGGAGATATTTACTGTATACTGTGCCAATGACGTCATCGGTGCATGCGCTCTAAAGGAACAGCTGCCAGTGCCCTTTCTTCAGAAGCCTGCACTGCGACTACATGCACGGGAGTTACACAACCAGAGTCCGCGGACCTGGAAGGAAGACTGGCAAAGATAGATGTGAACATGGACGATGAGGGCTTCGTTTGCAGGTACGTTTCACATAATGTTTTAGTATGCAATGTATACTAGCACATTAGCCTTTAATTTGCAGGTAAGAAAAAAGATTTAAAAAGAGAAGAGTTTACTTGCTCTTTAACCACTTAAGGACCAAGCCTCTTTTTGAGATTCTGTGTTTACAAGTAGAGTTGAGCGAACGCGAACTGTAAAGTTCTGGTTCGTACCGGACTTTAGGGTGTCTGTGTCCTGAACCCCGACATTTGCGAAAAAGTCCGGGTTCGGGTATTTTTTCATGCCTGTTGAATAGCAGCAGGGCAGCCAAACAACAAGCGTTTCACTCGTTTGCCCTTAGAAGCCATCACAGCCATGCCTACTAATGGCATGGCTGTGATTGGCCAGTGCATCATGTGACCCAGCCTCTATATAAGCTGGAGTCACGTAGTGCTGCATGTCACATCATCGCATACTAGTGTAGGGAGAGGATGCTGCTGCTGCTGCTGCTGTGAGGGACAGATTAGCTTTAGAAAATCTGTTAAAACAGAGATTTATTGGTGGGTGGGTGCTAGAGGATATTTTTGTTTGCTCGAGTACATTTTGTTTGCTAAGCAAAGTGCCTTATATAAAACCTAAGCAATTTTTCTGTTTGTTAGGTGGGTGTTTGAAGCCATTTTTGCAAGTGCAGTGAGGGACACTACAATCATGTTCTGTTAGTTCAGTTGGCAACATTTTGGCATATTTAAATACCGCTTTTACATTGCAATTAGACAAATTACATTTTTTTTTTTTTGTGCAAAATATTACATTTGCGGCCAGCGGGGAATTTATTGCACAAAATTAAAAAGTGCGCCTACATTGCTGGTTTAAAAAAAAAAAAATAATTGAAATACTACATTTGCGGCCAACGGTGCATTTTTTGCACAAAAATAAAAAGTTTGTCTACATTGCTGGTTTAAAAAATATATATATACTAAATACTACATTTGCGGCCAGTGGTGCATTTCTTGCACAAAAATAAAAAGTGTGTCTACATTGCTGGGAAAAAAAAAAAAAAAATCTAAATACTACATTTGCAGCCAGCGGTGCATTTCTTGCACAAAAATAAAAAGTGCATCTACATTGCTGGTTTTAAAAAAAAGGATAATAAATAGTGCTACATAGTAAATTTGCACCTTGCTGTGCATTTCTTGCACAAAATTAAAAAGTGCGTCGACATTGCTGGTTTAAAAAAAATAAAAAATAGTGCTACATAGTACATTTGCACCTTGCTGTGCATTTCTTGCACAAAAATAAAAAGTGCGTCTACATTGCTGGTTTAAAAAAAAAGAATAATAAATAGTGCTACATAGTACATTTGCCCCTTGCTGTGCATTTCTTGCACAAAAATAAAAAGTGCGTCTACATTGCTGGGTTTAAAAAAAAAATATTCTAAATACTATATTTGCGGCCAGTGGTGCATTTCTTGCACAAAATTAAAAAGTGCGTCTACATTGCTGGTTTAAAAAAAAAAGAATAATAAATAGTGCTACATAGTACATTTGCACCTTGCTGTGCATTTCTTGCACAAAATTAAAAAGTGTGTCTACATTGCTGGTTTAAAAAAAAATAGTGCTACATAGTACATTTGCACCTTGCTGTGCATTTCTTGCACAAAATTAAAAAGTGCGTCTACATTGCTGGTTTAAAAAAAAAAAGAATAATAAATAGTGCTACATAGTACATTTGCACCTTGCTGTGCATTTCTTCCACAAAATTAAAAAGTGCGTCTACATTGCTGGTTTAAAAAAAAATATTCTAAATACTACATTTGCGGCCAGTGGTGCATTCCTTGCACAAAAATAAAAAGTGCGTCTACATTGCTGGTTTAAAAAAAATAAAAATCGAAATACTACATTTGCGGTCAGCGGTGCATTTCTTGCACAAAAATAAAAAGTGTGTCTACATTGCTGGTTTAAAAAAAAAGAATACTAAATAGTGCCACATAGTACATTTGCACCTTGCTGTGCATTTCTTGCACAAAATTAAAAAGTGCGTTGACATTGCTGGTTTAAAAAAAAATAAAAAATAGTGCTACATTTGCACCCTGCTGTGCATTTCTTGCACAAAATTAAAAAGTGCGTCTACATTGCTGGTTTAAAAAAAAAGAATAATACATAGTGCTACATAGTACATTTGCACCTTGCATTGCATTTCTTGCACAAAATTTAAAAGTGCGTCGACATTGCTGGTTTAAAAAATAATATAAATTTGTGCTAAATAGTACATTTGCATCTAGAATGAGGAGAGCGTCAAATAAGGGACGTGGTCGTGGTGCTGCTGATGCTGCTGGTGTTGGTGGTGTTGGTGAAGCTCCTGTTGCAAGGAGAGGACGTGGTTGATCTGTGCCAGCTACACGCACAAGTGAAACACCTTCCTCAGGTGCGAGTAGCAGACAGAACCTTCAACATTATATGTTAGGCCCGAATACCGCTCAACGAATGGTGAGGCCAGAAGAAGTACAGGCGATAGTAGATTGGGTGGCTGACAATGCCTCCAGTTCCTTCCCATTGTCTCCCACCCAGTCTCTTGCTGAAAGCGCAGAGTTGGCACCTGAACCCCATGGCCATCTGTCTTTCACCTCAGTCCCTTGTAAATCAGCCAGGCAGTCTAAGCCCCAAGTCATGCAGCAGTCTCTTATGCTGGTAGATGCGCTGCTGAGGGCATTCCCAAATGACACCAGGGGCTCAGTGGAAGCACAAGGCAAAGGCAGAGGAGGAGGAAGAGGTCGCCAACACAGCTGTGGCACCGCCAGCACCTCAGAGGGCAGGGTTAGCATGGCCGAAATGTGGAAAAGCTTTGTCAGCAGCACGCCACAACAAACAGCACCACCAGCTGATAGGCAACGTCTTAGCAGGAGGCAGCATTTCAGCAACATGGTGGAACAGTATGTGTGCACACGCCTACACGTACTGATTGATGGGTCTGCCCCATTCAACTTCTGGGTCTCCAAATTGGGTACATGGCCTGAGCTTGCCCTTTATGCCTTGGAGGTGCTGGCCTGCCCTGCAGCCAGTGTATTGTCTGAACGTGTGTTTAGCACGGCAGGGGGCGTTATCACAGATAAGCGCAGCCGCCTTTCCACAGCCAACGTGGACAAGCTAACGTTTATTAAAATGAACCAGGCATGGATCCCACAAAACTTGTCTGTACCTTGTGCAGAATAGACATTTATACCGGCCTCACACAGCCATTGGTATACTTAAGTGAACTTATTCTTTTTTTTTTTTATAGAACATAAGTCTTTTTTGGAATTTGTAACAGGAGAAACATGAAAAATAAACCATGGTACATTTTATATGGAAAAAGTGAACCCCGTGTTAGAACATCTCTGGGTTTGTCTGCAGATAGTGATCTTTTTTTTTTTAATGTGTCTCAATATTTTGGGGGCTACCCCAATTAGAAAAAAAAACCCAAACAAACAAAAAACAGTGTTGGCTACCTCCTCCTCCTCCACCGCCACTTCCACCTACTGCCATGGTCACCGCCTCCTCAACCTCCTACTCCACATCCACCTCCTCCTCCATTTTTTATTTTTTTTATGTGATTTTAAGTTATTTCCCTATCCACATTTGTTTGCAGGGCACTTGTCTTACTCTTACCCCCATTTTGCTTCCTTTTGCAGCCCTCTAGCCCTTTCCAGGACTTTTTTAGAGTCATTTTAGTGCCCAAAACTTCGGGTCACTATTGACTTCAATGGGGTTTGGGGTCAAGTTCGGGGCCGAACTCAAACTTTTTTGCGAAGTTCGGCCGAACCCACCGAACCCGAACATCCAGGTGTCCACTCAACTTTATTTACATGTTAAAATATTTTTTTTTGCTAGAAAATTACTTAAAACCCACAAATATTATATATATATTTTTTGAACACCCTAGAGAATAAAATGGCAGTGGTTGCAATACTTTATGTCACACTGTATTTGTGCAGTGGTCTTACAAGCGCCTTTTTTTTTTAAAGAAAATTAACTTTTTTGAGTTAAAAAATAAGACAACAGTAAAGTTAGGCTGGGTTCACACCTATGCAAATTGGATGTGGCTTAAACCGCATCCAATTCGCAGGACACTTGAAAACCCATTGTTTTCAAGGTGTCCAGTTCACATTTGTGCTTTGCATTTGCAGTCCGCATTGCACAGAAAACGTGTGCGTTTTGTGTGCAATGCAGTGCGAATTCCCAGCCCATTGTGTTCAATGGGAGCGCATCTAACACGGAGATGCGCTCTACACTGAATGGGGATATTTTCCCCTGCTCGCGGCCCCTCCCTTCCCCCCGCAGCTGCTGTGCTGTGAGAATGGACAGGAGCCGCCGGACGGCAACAAACTTTGGCACTTAAAAATCTCCATCAGCGACGTTTAAAAATTTCTACAGGTTACCAGTTTTGAGTTACAGAGGAGGTCTAGTGCTAAAATTATTGCTCTCGCTCTAGTGATTGCGTTGATACCTCACATGTGTGGCTTGAACACCGTTTTCATATGCTGGTGGGACTTGCGCATGCATTCGCTTCTGCGCGCGAGCTCGGCGTTACGGGGGGTCTTTAATTTTTTTTTTTCTTATTTATTTTACTTTTTATTTTTTATTTTTACATTGTCCTTTTTAAAAAAAATGGGGGTCACTTTTATTCCTATTACAAGGAATGTAAACATTACTTATAATAGAAAAAAAAGCATGACAGGAACTCTTAAATGTGAGATCTGGGGTCAAAAAGACCTATTTACACTATAATTCAATTTAAAAAAAAAATGCCATTTGGAAAAAAAAGAAAAAGAAAAATACCCTTTAAGAGCATTGGGTGGAAGTGTGGTTTGACATCGCTTCCGTCCTTCAATGCTATGGAGCCGAGTGGGGGCCATCTTCCCCACAGTCTGCATCCAGGCATTGAGGGGAAAGGACCCCATCGTCTCCGCCACTACTGACGGATCCGGTAAGCGGAGGGAGGGGGGTGGGTACCTCTCCCTTCCCCGATAAAAGTAATCTTGCAGCGAATCTGCCTCAGAGACCACTTTTATCAGAAAGCAGGCCGTCCGCTGTTTAAAATGATACTAGGTTATGGTATCTATCTGCTGGCATAACAAAAGTATTCCATGGCAAAGTACCGCCGTATAATGATGTTGGATGGTCCGTAAGGGGTTAAGGGATCATACAATAACATTTCAGCATCTATGCACATAAGAGATATTTACCTAGTGTTCCGGAGGAATCCCTTCAGGACAATAGTCAGAGTCGCCCCAAACCTCCCAAATTTTGTTAAACCTCGGCATTGAATCATCAAATAATGCAATCCATCCTACATTTGTTAGCTATAGTAGACAGAAGTTATGAATTTGTGTGGGTAGTCTTAAAGGCCATCAGCTTCCTTGCATGTTTGGGGATACCCAGAAAGGGAAGATCCAACAAATAATGTATAGGGTTCAAAGGTACAGTTATATTCAAAAGGTTTTGCAAAACCACATAAGCCCAGAAAGGTTTGATGATGGGACAATGCCAAAAAATATGATAATGGATAATTAAGTCACTTCTGCTTCTCCAGCACTGTCGGGAAGCTTCTGGATTGCGAGTATGTCCCATACCAAAATAGGAGAATTGTAAAAGTAGTCTCTCTGCGCCACACATCGTAAAAATTTAGAAGTGGATTCCCAAATTCTGCCCCATTTTGCCAGGGAAATAGGTTGTTGCAGTATACCGGTCCATTTACACATATAGGAATGAATGGGCTCAGTCAAGGGGGTAGCCTCATGGATGAGTCTATATATAGAAGAAATTAAATGGGGTTTATATAGACCCTTAGCAAACAAAAGTTCAAAGCCAGTTGGTTTATCTAAAGATAACACAGGAGTTTTGGAGGAGAAAACATTTTTAATTTGTAAACATTTTTGTTATGTATTTAGATTGAAGGTCTGCAACGGACAAAATGTTACGGGTCTTTGTGTGAACTAAGTGACCGAGTTCAAAGATTCCTGCTTGGGTCCAGGGGAACATACGGCTATATGATAGGCTATCAGGGATATCCGGGTTAAAAAGCATATTCAAAAGTAGGGGGCAAGGAGAAAAGAGAGAATACTTTCCAGATCACTGTTTCCATATTGATAAGGTGAACATCGGAGCTAAACGTAAATTTTTCAATTGAGGCATATATTTATCAGATGTTGTTGACCATAACATAAAACATGGATGTACAGGGCAGGTGATTCCCCTTTCAATTTCAGACCATCTATTGGGGGCACAACGGGACAACCAGGAAATAACAGCACCTAAATGTGTTGCATAGTAATATTTGAGTAGATCTAGTGCTCCTTGGCCCCCCCCCCGCTCGATCTCAAGGCTTGGACTACCGAACCTGCAACCCGATGAGGCATTGTTCCATATGAAGTTAAGAAAATCTCTCCGAAGTAATTTCAATTGTGATAATGGTATCGGAACTGGGAGAGTCTCATACAAATATAGCAATTTTGGAACTATAGACATTTTGAGGACGTTGGTTCTCTCTAAAAGTGAAAAAGGAAGTGCAGTCCAATGTTTTAACATGCGGTTAATTTCTTTAAATAGGAGGGGAAGTTGGCTTTATAAAGGGTGGGATAAGAGGGGGTTAGATAGACTCCAAAATATTTAAGTGTGTGGGAACACCAGCGATAATGGAAATTTTGTTGAAGAGAGGTAAGGAGGGGCGGAGGAATATTATTGGTAAGGGCTTCTGTTTTGGTAGGATTGATCTTAAAGCCTGATAAAGATTCAAAAGATGTCAAGATATGATGTAAGGAGGGGAGAGATGTAAAGGGGTGGGTTAGCGTCAGTAAAATGTCATCAGCAAAGAGGGAAAGCTGGTATTCCTGTTGCTGCAAAAACAACCCTCGAATATCAGGCTGAGAGAGGATGGCAGCAGCAAGGGGTTCCAAACTAAGGATAAAAAGTAATAAAGAACATCCCTGCCTGGTGCAATTGCGCAAGGGGAATGATTGAGACAAGAGGCAAGCTGTACCTGGAAGGTAGGTAAAGAGTATAATGCTCGTAAGGCATGAATAAAAGGGCCTGAGAAGCCATAATGGGATAGAGTAGCAAACATAAAGGACCAATTCAAGTGATCAAAGGCTTTTTGGGTGTCTAAGCTTAAAACAAGGGCAGGGCGTTTAGTTTTAGTTAGGAGGTCTATGAGGTCAATAGTACGTCCTTTATTATCTCCTGCATGTCTAGTAGGAACAAACCCAACCTGGTCCCTATGAATTAAGGATGGGAGCAGTAGTGATAGCCTATTTGCAAGCATTTTCGTGAAAATTTTATAGTCCGAATGTAACAATACGATAGGTCGCTAATTATCAGGAACTGACAAGTCCTTGCCTGGTTTCGGAATAACTGTGATAAATGCGTATAGAAATTGGAAGTGGGGGACAATACCCTTTATCAAAGAAGCAAAGAGGTTTAACATATATGGGGTCAAAATTGGGAAGAAAGACTTATAGTAAGAGTAAGGTAAACCATCGGGACTTATGCGATGGCAAGTGTTGGATAACCTCTGCTATTTCTTCAGCAGAGATATGCATATTTAGCTTAGAAAGGTTGGCTGGAGATAATATGGGTAAATATAGGGAGGCAAAAAAGGTTTTAAACTTTTCTTGTGTGAATTGGAAGTGTGGGCCTAAGCTCAGACAATTGTAAAGCTTGTGATAAAAGTCACCAAAAACCTTAGACATAGTACAAGAGCAACAAGTTGGAGTACCATTTAGCTGAGGCAAAAAATCAGGGATAGAGAGGAAAGGGCGAGGTTTGAGCATACGCACTAGCATTCTATGGGGTTTGTTAGCATAAAATTTCTGTCTGGCCCAAAATAGTGACTTCAATATCCTACCCATATCCAAAGATTTAATACGGTTGTGCAGGGCTGCTGTTAGAAATCATGGGGCCCCGTACAGCCTTCCTCACGTGGCCCCTATTTGACCCCACCCCTGGCCCCTCCTCTGACCCTGCCTCAAAAAATGGTGCAATGGTTGTGGAAGTGGTTGGGAGGCTTAAGAGCTGATTGTATTACTTCCGCATGAAAGCTTACAGCTGCCTTTACAAGTATACACACACTCTTGGCTGTTGTCCCCAGCCAGAAATTGTGTATGTGTTTAAAAAGACATGTTTGCAGCATGGCCTCAGCTCTGTTTTAAAACAGCATGGTTAAAGGGGAGTTGAGGGGCTGTAAATATACAGCTCAGCTGTGTGTGTTTACTGGGGGGGGGGGGGG
>BLSH010142595.1:47154-70153 GCA_018402905.1 Glandirana rugosa | reverse complement strand
CGTACACAGGACGAAGACCTATATCCCCCTGTGGTTACGGTTCTCCACCAATCTCGTCCTAGGCAGTTGGCCTCCATTAATAATTTTAGTAGACCTAATAAGAGGACCTCGAGGGATTTGTTTCCGTATACTGTATTAACGAGTGCTAACTCGTTGGTTAAAAACCAGGTTGCCGAGAAGAAAGAAGGGAAGAACGTTTCCTGAACCCAGTTTCGTTACTAAGGAACGGGTTTTCGGCGTTCTAAAGAGAAGGAAGAAGTGTTGTACCGACCAACTGTTTGCTGGCGAGTCATTTCTAGACTTTTAGTGCTAGTTTGGTGAACGTTGATTCGTGATTTTCAGATCTTTACTGAGCGGTCGTTTGTCAACCAGCCATGTTGTGAAGAAGGAAGAGAAATCTTGCGGCTTTTGGGCAAGGAATCATTGCTTTGACCCAAGTCCTTTGCAAGAAGGGAAGAAAGAAGAGCCGTTGGACCAAAAATTGGTTGCTCAATCGTGAGCAATTATGTCATATGCCTTTGTTTAGGGAGCTCCAGGAGAATAATCCAGATGATTTTAATAATTACCTCCGGTTGACGGATCCTGCTCTAACCACCTCTTGGCATTGGTGTCCCCCTATATCCAGAAGCAGGACACATGCATGCTCCTTTCCTTCACTCCTGAGCAAAGGCTCATAGCCACCTTGCGGTACATGGAGACAGGGGGAAGCCTCCAGGATCTGAAGTTCAATACTGGGATCTCCCCCCAGGCTCTTGGAGTCATTACTCCTGAGACCTGCTCAGCCATCATTCAAGTGCTGCAGAAGGACTATATTAAAGGGGTTGTAAACCCTCATTGTTTTTCCCCTTAATGCAGTCTACTACAGCAGCCCCCCAGAGCCCCCGTTTTACTTACCTGACCCCGATCGTTCCCGCACTGGGGACGAGCCTAGCGGCTACAGCCACTGGCTTGCGTGCTTATTGGCTAGATTGATAGCAGCAGGAGCATTGGCTCCCACTGCTGTCAATCAAGTCCAGTGATGCAGGAGCAGGGGGGTGGGGCTGAGTCCTCTTGTCTGTGTCGATGGACACAACAACAGGACTCAGGAGCGCACTCGCACGGCTGCCCCCAGGGAAAGCACTTCGCTGAGGGGACAGATGAAGAAGAGGAGGAGCCAAGAGCGCCACTGGGGTCCCCAGAAAAGGAGGATCGGGGCCACTCTGTGCAAAACCACTGCACAGAGGAGGTAAGTATAACATGTTTGTTATTTTTTTAAAAATGGAACCTTTAGTATCACTTTAAGATAGGTTTGATATTAATATCATATTCTATGTGTTTGTGCTTGCTAATGTTAATTTTTTCATTTTTGTGAAGACATAATTGTCAATATTAGAATATGTTGTGAATGTCCTCTTTGGCCTTATGCATGCTGTAAGGTTTTACATTTAGTTTTTTGGACTACAGGCCTATTTTCCTACAGTAACCTCCCCAGCATGTTATCTTGTGTCCTCCATACACACCTAACCTGGTAACTTAACAATGTTTATGGCCAGCTAAAAAATGTGCAAACATTATTTATGTGTTACAAATTATCATGCAGAGTGCATGAGGCCTTATTATTATGCCAAAGCTCATTTTTAAATCCCCCCCCCCCCCACAAAAATACAAAGTCATCAGATCCAAATACTAAATCTGCTGACTTTTAATTTCCCACATACACTCCATCTTTTGTGGTCAGATTTCCTTCATAATTACCCAAACCATGTAGTGCAAGGGCCTGCCTGATTACATACAAATTTGAATTTCTAAGTTTAAGCTCCTATTATATTGCTTGGTTCAATATCAATGTAAAAATGTGATTCAGTTTGTATAGTGTGTATTCAGCTTTAGATTATGACACTTCTTACCTGCCCACTGGGTTGGCAATAGAGGAGGGAGTGGCAAAACTACCAACCATTAGTCCTGTAGCAAGCTTTTGGAACTGAAGAGGGTTACCTGCCCAAAACATCTACCCATTACCTCCCCCCCCGAAATGTGCCAAATGGGGCACCAGAGGGGTATGCTGAAGTTGCCAAGTTGACCTTTCACTTTGGTCTTTAAATCCTCTTTTAAGTCTATTCTTATGTTGCCAAAGCATTTTTGTGTCAATTATGATTGCAATGTTATGTGCTGAAGTAGTAATTTGGTGTTGTTTTGCTTTTCTCCACAGTTTCCTTCTAACCCAGAGCAATGGCAGGAAGGTAAAGGCCAGTTTCTGCACCAATGGGATTTTCCCAACTGTGGGGGCGCTATTTAATGGCCAGCATATGAGGATTGTCCCACCAGCCAACTCTGGCTCTTATTATTTTTAACTATAAAAGCTTTTGCGGCATATTGCTGCTCGTTGCTCTGTCTGCTAATTGCGAGTTCCTTTATTTGGATGTTAGGAAGAATGGGCGCAACTCTAATGGAGGAGTAATTATGCAGACAGAGTTCTACAGGTGGCTCCTGAATGGCACCTTAAACTTGCCACCTGCCGACCAAAATGTTGAGAGCCTCAATTTTGTATTTGTGCCAGATGAGGCCTTTGCTCTAGGGGACCATCTTATGAAGCCCTTTCCTATGCGCAACCTCACCCCTAAGCAGAGAATCTTCAATTACAGACTCTCTCGTGCCAGAAGGGTGGTGGAGAATGCCTTTGCCATATTGTCGAATCGTTTCCAGCCGTTTTTGACACCAATCAACCTGGCATTATACAAGATCAATCACGTTGTCTTGTGCTGCTGCATCCTCCACAATTTTCAACACAAAAATGCTAGCAGCTACATCACCTCCCTACCGAGTGACATGGACCCTGCAGTGCCAGGTCCTAGTACAGTGGCTGAAAGACGTCCTTCTTTATTTGCGATGGCGGACATTGAGAATGCCCCTGCTGGCTTGCCCTCCCAAAACACGCTTGATTTAAGGCAGAAATACCTTGAATATTTTGTAGGGAGAGGGGCAGTGTCTTGGCAGGAATTTATTCCTAATCCTGTCAAAAGTGTTTTTTTTAGCATTATAAAGAACAAATTTAGTTGAACTGCTGTTGTCTGTCCTTCTTCTATGTATAAGATATGTTCCAAAATGTTTGTTTGTAAAGGTCACTTGCTCCAATAGGGAAATGTTATTACATGAGATGACAATATCCTCTTCAGCTAAGAATTATGGTTTGATGGGGGTCTGCTACACACAATGTTTTTGTTCTTCATGCATTCCATGCATGAAGAACAAAAACATTATGCCTTTACAACTAATTATACATTTTCCTGCTAAAATTTGCAGGAGTTGGCAAAATGTATACACCCATTGTAACTCTAAATACATCAACTTATTAAATTAGCAGGTATCAAGCAAGGAAATAAGAAGCCACACACTGTTTAGTAAAAAATCTTTTTACTCCAAGCACATACACAGGTGCTTTGTAAGGTGCTTAAAGCTGAGTTCCACCCAGAATTTTTTTTTCCATCATTCAAGTCCTTTGCCTATATAGACTTACCTTTGAATGAAAAAAACATTTTATACTCACTCTAATTCGCTTGTTGCTAGGTGGTGTCTGTAATCTGCCCCTATTAGGTCGTGACTCATCATTTCCCAGGAGTCAGTGGGCTTCCCTGTACTGTAAAATCGTGGTATTTCCAGACAGGAAAAGACATAATTTATGGTGGACTGAGATCGGGGGGTGCATGATGGTTACCCACCATGCACTTCTTTCAGGAAGAGATGCCAGGAGACTACGGATGGGCTTCAGGTGCCCTCACCTAAAATGGAAAAGTCCAGCAGTGAGAGAAACAAAATTGTGAGTAAAAAATACATGTAATTACTAGGCCGTTTGAAAGTAAGGAAACAAAAGATTACATCTATTTAGTATTAAAAGAGTGGATGCAAAAAAAAATAAAAAATTCTGGGTGGAACTCCGCTTTAAACCAAGAAACATCTTTGTGTAGAACATGTATGTATTTCCACATTTTTCAGATTTGTTTGGGTAACCAACTATGTGTAAAACCTTTACATACACAAAAAAAAAGTCAATCACTTCCAATGTTTGTGCTCAAGTTAAGTCAAACCAAGACATCACTATCCCAAGACTGTGTGGATGTCGCCTTCCTCAGATGGGGTGGTCTGATCTCACCTCCCTAAAACTCAAAATTTAAGCCATGTACACCTAGTGGCTTATCACTGAGATTTTGGCCATGATCCCATTCCTAAAAGGTGTTTACTTACAAACAGCAACATTTGGAAGCACCCAAATCACACAGTGTGTAAATATGTACTATATACCATCACGGGGCATCAAGTGACATGTTTTGGGGGTGCAAACCCCCTTCCTCATAGCTCAAGTAGCTTGGAGAAAGTGGTTTTGCACGCCCAAAACATGTCAGCTCAGGACACGAGAGGGTAGATAGATGGCATAAAAAACAATGCGAAATTACCATTCACATTAGTTAGGGCAGTGTTTAGCCTCTCCAGTCCTCAAGGTGAAAACACAGATCATGTTTTCCCTTATTGCCACAGGTGATGGTATCATTTTCACTGCCTTAGTAATTAGCACAGTAGTGTCAACAGAAACACTGAGTTAAACAAAGCACTCACATTTCAAAATGAAATACAATTGTACAAAAGTACAGAGCCAACAGTGGTGACCAAACACATCAGACAAGTCAAGAGGAAATTAGAATTTTGCAAGCATGTCCACAAAATTGCTCATTCTGCGCTGTAAAGCAGTAGCAGCCTCCTTGATTTTTTCCAGTTCCTTGCAACACTGCAACATAACAGCACTCATTCTGTAAATTGTGCAATGTGGAAGTTCATGACCTGATAATAAGAGTAAAATGTAGTAAGGCAATGATGGTCAAGTGGCTGTTTGGTATGTTGGAGGTGCGTTTACATCTTTGTCCACTTTTAAATAATTTATATTATTTTATACTACTTGTGCCTGGCATTCTCTGTTGCAGTTCACACATGTCTGGTCACGCCAGTTGCTGACATGTATTCTAGCCGCATAGAGCCATATTATTGTTCTAAAATCATCTCCAAGTTGTATTGGAGATGATTTTATAACAATAATATGGCTTCTATGCGGCTAGAATACACTTTGCCTATACAACTTGGAGATGATTTTAGAACAATAATATGGCTCTATGCGGCTAGAATACACTTTGCCTATAGGACTTGGAGATGATTTTATAACAATAATATGGCTTCTATGTGGCTAGAATACACTTTCCCTATACAACTTGGAGATGATTTTAGAACAATAATCTTTCCCTTAAAGCAACAGCTGGAACCTTTCCCTGTACAACTTGGAGATGATTTTAGAACAATAATCTTTCCCTTAAAGCAACAGACTCTACCTAGTCCAGTCAGATCGTTCTGTGCAGCAGGATGAGGTCTGCAATCTGTCCCTCAAAGCAGCAGTACTAGTATCTCTCCCTAGTCCACAAGCAGATTGTTCAGTAATGCAGGATGAGATATTCTATAATATCTGCAATCTGTCCCTCACAGAGCCAGCAGCATCCTCTCCCTAAACTATCCTGAGAGCATATGACATGCAGCACAGTTACTCCAGCCCCATATAGAGGCTGGGTCACATGGTGCACTGGCCAATCACAGCCATGCCATTAGTAGGCATGGCTGTGATGGCTTCTAAGGGCAAACCAGTGAAACACTTGTTGATTGGCTGCCCTTGGCAGCTATTCAACACGTGTAATAAAATACCAGAACCCCGAACCCGGACTTTTTTTGAAAAATCCGGGTTCGGGTCCGGGTCCCGGACACCCCAAAGTTCGGTACGGACCCGAACTTTACAGTCCGGGTTCGCTCAACTCTAATCAGACCATCTTTTTCAGATTTGATCCTTCGATCGTTCCACACCATATTCTTTCAGCTTGCAATCATAATCATATCTCTATATGATGCCCGCCATGTCCATCATCTTAGCTTTGCTCATTGGTGTGGTTTTTCCCCCTCCTATGAGCTCCAGCACCGTGGGTCTGGCTGCAACTCGCCGAATCCGCCATATCCTCCACGAAGGTTCCACTGAGTGTGTCACATGGAGGATAGCCATTCTTGCCCCAGCGTCATGATGCACCTGAGAGTGGAGTTTGGCGCATGCACAGTGTATAAAGCCAGATCGCACGTTCGATGGAACGACCGTAGATACGATCTGGGAGTGGAGGACAAATGGTCGGCAATGCGCGAAATTGGGCAAAAAATGAAGGTACCACTTGAAATTGGGGCATAGGTGGTTAATGGGCTCTACTGCTTAGATTGGGGCCTAGATGGGGGTTAATGGGTTCTACTGCTTAGATTGGGGCCTATATTGGGTCCAGCTTATGGGTAAGTCAGATGAACTTGCATTATGCTTTGTCTTGTGTTGTGTCTTGCAGGCATCATGAGTGATAAGTTTACCTCATCAGATTTTCTGCCCACTTCATTGACCAGCTGCCATGTCTCTGGAGGGTCAAAAGCAAAGAATACTCAATTAAAAAACTAAGGCGGGCAGCATTGGATAAACTGGCAAAGCTGTGTAAACCAGTTTACTCTGATGCTGACTATAAATATGTGCGTCAGAAAATTGCCAACCTCAGGAGCACATTTAAGAGGGAAATCCAAGAATCTGAGAGGTCAGGAGCTACAGCAGATGACGTCTATGTCCCAAGGCCGTGGTACTTCGGCAGCCTGCGGTTTCTCACCGAGCAGACTGACACCAGGCCATCTCTTTCCACCCTGACTTCTACCTCTGCTGAGGCCACACCTCCTGAACCTAAAGATGAAGATGTGGAGGAACCCATCTTGACACAGGTATAGCGTTATTGAACATATTGTCATAAAAAAAAACAATGATGATAACTAAACATTATTGCCTAAATATTTGAGCCTTAACAAAGTTGTCTCCATATCAAAACACAGTTGGGACCAAAAATAATTTGAAGGATAAAGCCAAATACTCTTGCCAGAATGATAGTCTTTTCTATTTCTATATATTCAATTAGCAACAGTGAGGAAATGCACATTTTGTTTGATTGATGACCTACACAAACCAAGATATTTTAATAATGTCACATGTTCATACACAGGAAAGTGTCAGTCTGGAAGAGCCTGTTGGAAGTTCGCAGGTGGGGGAGTCCCAGATATCCCCATTACCTCCTGCTGCAAAAAGAGCCCACAAGACAAGAAACCTGGAGGAGACAGCTTCAGCTTTTCTGAGCCAGGTCTCTACGGTGCTCCAGGGGGACCCTGATGAGGCGGAATCATTTGCCTCTCTGGCAGCCAGCAAGCTGCACCTCATGACCCCATACCAAAGAGGCAGGTGTGAGGAACTGATGATCCAGCTGCTTAACAAGGGGGAGAGAGGCCAGATTACAGATAACACTCAGATCTCAGAGTATGTGCTTCCACCTCCAAAGCCACCCCACCCACCACAGCAGCATGCCGGTCAGTGGCAATATCAGCCACATGACCCCCACCAACACCCATGGTCTGGGGATTATCCCCACTACCCCATTTATAAATTCAAGTAATTTCTGTATTTTTTTTTTTGTAATATTTTCTTAGATTTTTGTTAGTTTCTGCATTTTCTGCATATAATGCACTTTTTGTTTCAGCTATATTTTTTTGTTGACAGATAGCATGTCTAATTTAATTAAAATTCTTAATTTTTACTTCACAATAAAAGTAATGTGAAGAATAATACTTGCCTATGTTTTTTTATTCTAATGACAGGTTTGAAGTAGGCAGTTCCATTAAAAAGAAAACCAGTAACAATTACCAAGGGACACAAACATAGTTTTTTTTTGTATATGAAAATCTCATGGATAATGGTAACCTCCAAAAATAATCAGACAACAAGAATATTGGGAATAATATCTATATCACTATAGAACAAATGTCTTTAATTACGTTCGTAACAAAGACATCAGTACCGCCAGCAAAGCAGCTTCATTATGATCACATTAAGATGAGAATGTGTGCTGCATTTCCCTTTTTCTATTGCCGTTTCACGAATGTTAAATGTGAATTATAACTGCCAGTTTACACGACCGAACACTTCGGGTCGTTCCGGTGTTCCAAACATGCATGTTTATACTTTCGACTTTTGTGTGTTGAATTTCTGTACACACCATACGAAAATCGTATGTGGCCTTATCGACAGACAAAAATTTACTAATCTGCACATCCAGCTTTTGTCTACCGAAAAAAGCAAATCACTTGTCGAAAGGAGCATACTAACAGTAAGAATTTCTGACGACAGCCTGTCGAACGGAAATTCCCGTCTGATTTTCGCATCATGTGTATGGACCTTAAGTCTCTGACATGCACCACAGCTTGGTCCAAAATACACTATTGGTTGACGTAGATGGACTTGTGTATTTTATTCAACCGGGCTAACTATGTAACACCTCCAGCCTCCTGATTGGGTAACAAAAGAGCAGCAACACACTGATAAGTCAGCCTTCTTCTTACTCTGTGTTATGCACCAGTCAAAATGTTTTTTTAGTAATTAGTGATTGGTTTCCTATATCCACCATGAACCCATAATAACTTTGTTTTCGACTTCCGAAGCCGTGTGCGGTAGGATTCACTGATGCTCCATCTTTTAGACCCCTTTCACACTAAAGCGCCGCTAAAACAGCACTAAAGCACTGGCTGTTTTTGCGGTGCTTTTTTATCTGCATTTTAGCGGCGCTTTTGCAGTGCTTTTCGGGCGCTAGCGGGCCGTTTTTTTAAGGTCACGTAACAACCACCCCAGTGTGAAAACACACATTGAAGTGGATGGGAGGCAGGGTGTGCTTGACCAATATAGTGAAAGACTGCAGCACTAAAAAATCCCTGGATTGGTGGGATGTGGTAAATGTGATATTAAGTGTAAAGTGCGCTGTCAAAACCAAATATATAAATTTATCGACTTATATGCAAATAAATGACAAAAAAACTTGAAACAAACCAGTGAAACAAAGTCTAAAAAAACAAGAGACTTGAAATAAAATACAATTGTGAGTGCAAACAACCCTCTAATGGGTGAGTTCAAAATTGTGATTTTGTTAAGAACAACCTTAAAGAGGAACTGCAATCTGCTCACATTATTTGTAATAAAAACATCTTTTCCATGGGAATATAGACCGCACCATCCCTTCCCCGAACACCAACCAATAAACCTTAACTAAATAAATAAATACACTCCAACCACTATTTATTTGGCATACAATTGGCCGCGGCACATTTATTGGTGTAATATAATTAACATAACATTGCTTTCATCAATTTTATTAATACATAAAAAATGTTATACTTGAAAATAATAATCACAAACAGCTCAGTCTTAAAAGGAATCGAGCAATACAAAATATCAGTAAACACAAGTCCCCCCTTCAAAACTAAAGGGTGATGTACAACATAAAGTGCCCGCTACAAAAAGGGGTGGGGGGGTGGGAGCTCGTTGCTGTTCTCTGACTGACTGGCGCAAAATTGCGCGGGAAGGTGCTTTATATATTGAGTCCTGTTTTTTCTAGAAAGTTCCAGCCGGTCATGTGACCCTCTAGAACTTTCTAAGGCAGTCATATAACCTTCCCAAATTATCCTAAATTTCACCTGACCCCTATCCTTTACCTTTGCACACATTAAAAACATATTTTAATTTATATTTATCTATTTATTTATTTTATTTATTTTTTTAATGCAGGAAGGGGGCGGCCACATGCCCATGCTGACGGGCTCATATATTTGAGCCCTTTCAGTCCATGGGAATGTAGACTGCACCATCCCTTCCCTGAACACCAACCAATAAACCTTAACTAAATAAATATATACACTCCAACCACTATTTATTTGGCATACAATTGGCACCTGCACATTTATTAGTGTAATATAATTAACATAACATTGCTTTCATCAATTCATAACATTTTTATACTTGAAAATAATAACCACAAACAGCTCAGTCTTAGAAGGACTCGAGCAATACAAAATATCAGTAAAGACAAGTCCCCACCTGCCGGACTTGAGATATCAAGGCCGGCCTACCCCACCACCACGGCCAATTCTATGCAATTTTGCAAACCGACGTTAAAAATATCTAAACCTATCTCCGACAGATGAACTCCGTCTGCCCTATATAAACCCTCAAAACCTCCTTCCAGATCCCTATATCTGTAAGACAATACCCCGATCAACGGCATGCATTTTTCCATGGATATATTTACACGACGCCTAATCTTTTCAAGATTTTTTGCTGGACATCCTGCAGCCATATGAGCCTTGGTACAATTTCTGAAAAAACTATTATGGTATTCGGGGATGATAATTTAAATCTGTGTAGATCACGCTTCATTGCAAACATCAGATCTAGGATTTTAAATTTACCCAAATCATTTCCCCCCAGATGAACTATCAGTATATCAGGAACTGGCCACGTATCCAATAATCTGGAAAGATAAACATTTGAATTAAACCATTGTAGATCCCGTATTCCTTTCCACAGCACTTGAAATTTTCCAGTATCCAGCGACAGATTCGTTGAATAGCAATGTTTTCTGGCTCTTTTATAAGCCCAAAATATAAACAAGTGGCCCAGTATCCAAATATATCTTCTAACACCTATAAATAAATTAAAGAGAGAGATCAGGTCTTACATAAATCTGAAATCTATGTGTAGAGATGAGTGAACCCGGACTGTAACATTTGAGAAAAAGTCCGGGTTCGGGTTCAGGTTCGGTATTCGGGTATTTTTTGCGCTTTTTCAATAGCTGCAGGGCAGCAAATCAACAAGCGTTTGACTTGTTGGCCCTTAGAAGCCATCACAGCCATGCCTACTAATGGCATGGCTGTGATTGGCCAGTGCATCATGTGACCCAGACTATTTTTGGCGCCTGTTGAATAGCTGCAGGGCAGCCATTCAACAAGCGTTTCACTCATTTGCCCTTAGAAGCCATCACAGCCATGCCTAATAATGGCATGGCTGTGATTGGCTAGTGCATCATGTGGCCCAGCCTCTATATGAGCTGGAGTGACGTAGTGCCGCCTGTCACATCGTCTTGTACTGGAGTGAGGGAGAGATTAACGTTCTAATATCATGTCATCCTGCATTAGGGACAGGTTCCTGGTGGTGCTGTGAGGGAAAGATTAGCATTCTAAAACCATCTGATACTGGAGTAGGTACAGGTTCCTGGTGCTGTGAGGGAAAGATTAGCGTTCTAATATCATCTCATCCTGCATTAGAGATAGGTTCCTGGCGGTGCTGTGAGGGAAAGATTAGCATTCTAATATCATCTGATACTGCATTAGGGACAGTTTCCTGGTGCTGTGAGGGAAAGATAAGCGTTCTAATATTATCTCATACTGCTATAGGGAGATGTTCCTGCTGCTGCTGTGAGGGACAGATTAGTGTTCTAAAATCAACTCATACTGCTATAGGGAGAGGTTCCTTCCTGGTGCTGGTGTAAGGGATAGATTAGCATTCTAAAATCATCTCATACTGCTATTGGGAGAGGTTCCTGTTGCTGCTGTGAGGGACTGATTAGTGTTCTAAAATCATATCATACTGGTATAGGGAGAGGTTCCTGCTGCTGGTGTGAGGGACAGATTAGTGTTCTAAAATCATACCATACTGGTATAGAGAGAGGTTCCTGCTGCTGCTGTGAGGGACAGATTAATGTTCTAAAATCATCTCATACTGGTGTAGGGAGAGGTTCCTGCTGCTGGTGTGAGCGGTGCATTTTTTGCACAAAACTAAAAAGTGTGTCTACGTTGCTGTTCTAAAGAAAAAAAGAATAATAATTTATTATTCTTTTCTTTTTTTTAGTATTAATAAATAGTGCTACATAATACATTTGCACCTTGCTGTGCATTTCTTGGGCAAAATTAAAAAGTGCGTCTACATTGCTGGTCTAAAAAAAAAATATATATATATATTCTAAATACTACATTTGCGGCCAGCGGTGCATTTCTTGCACAAAAATAAAAAGTGCATCTACATTGCTGGTTTAGAAAAAAAAGAATAATAATTTATTATTCTTTTTTTTATTATTAATAAATAGTGCTACATAGTACATTGCGTCCAGAATGAGGAGAGCTTCAAATAAGGGACGTGGTCATGGTGCTGCTGGTGCTGGTGGTGTTGGTGAAGTTCCTGTTGCAAGGAGAGGGCGTGGTCCATTTGTGCCAGCTACACGCACAAGTGAAACACCTTCCTCAGGTGCGAGTAGCCGACAGAACCTTCAACGTTATATGGTTGGCCCGAATGCCGCTCAACGAATGGTGAGGCCAGAACAAGTACAGGCTATAGTAGATTTGGTGGCTGACAATGCCTCCAGTTCCTTCACATTGTCTCCCACCTGGTCCCTTGATGAAAGTTCAGAGTTGGCACCTGAACCCCATGGCCATCTGTCTATCACCTCAGCCCCTTGTAAATCAGCCAAGCAGTCTGAGCCCCAAGTCATGCAGCAGTCTATTATGCTTTTTGATGACTCTGCTGGTGTGCTTTCCGTGGGCTATCCACCTAGCCCTGCCCCAGAAGTGGAAGACATTGAGTGCACCGATGCCCAACCACTTCTGTTGCAGGATGAGGACATGGAAACACCACTGCAGCACGTCTCTGATGATGACGAAACACAGGTGCCAACTGCTTTCCACAGTGTGCAGACTGACAAGGAGGGCAGTGGTGAAGGGTGGGTGGAAGATGATGTGGAGGATGATGAGGTCCTAGACCCCACATGGAAAGAAGGTCATGCGAGTGACGTGTGCAGTTTGGAGGAAGAGGTGGTGGTGGCACAGAGGCACCAGCACAGCAAAAAGGAAGCAGGTTGCAAAAGCGGAGCTACCATCCCCTAGACAGTACGCCTGCTACTACCCACCGCACCCAGGGACCTAGCACACCAAAGGCAGCTCAAAGGCTTTCCCCTACGTGGCAGTTCTTCAGACAATGTGTTGATGACAAGACACGAGTGGTTTGCACGCTGTGCAATCAGAGCCTGAAGCGAGCCATAAATGTTCTAAACCTGAGCACAACCTGCATGGCCAGGCATCTACATTCAAAGCGCAAGCTGCAGTGGAATAAGCACCTCAAAATCCAAGAAAGGTCTCGGCCTCCTCCTGCTTCCTCTTATGCTGCTGCCTCGGCCTCTTCCTCCACCTCTACAGTGCCAGTGTCACCTGCCACCCAGCAAACAGAGGATGTGACAGCAAGGCCACCATGTCTACCACCGTCCGCAAGCATTTCCACACGGTCCCATGGAAGCTTACAGCTCTCCATCTCCCAAACACTGGAGAGAAAGAGGAAGTACCCCCTACCCACCCACGATCCCTGGCCCTGAATGGCAGCATTTCAAAATTCCTGGCCTTTGAAATGCTGTCATTCCGTCTGGTGGACATGGACAGTTTTAAAAACATGATGGAGGTGTCTGTCCCACAGTACGTGGTTCCCAGCTGCCACTCTACTTTTCCAGGCAAGCCATCCCTTCCCTGCACAAACAAGTCGGGGACAAGATCAAGTATGCAATGCGCAACGCCATCTGTGGCAAGGTCCACATAACCACTGTTACGTGGACCAGTAAGCATGGGTAGGGACGCTATATCTCTCTAACTGCACACTGGGCAAATGTAGTGGCGGGTGGGCCTGAGGCGGCTAGCCATTTGGCGCATGTCCTTCCGCCACCGAGGATTGCAGGGCATTTCTCTTTGCCTCCTGTTGCCTCCTCCTCCTACTCCGCTTCCTCCTCCTCTACCACCTCTTCATCCACACAGTGTAACACCTTCACCACCAACTTCAGCACATCCAGGGGGAAACGACAACAGGCTATTTTAAAACTGATATGTTTGGGGGATAAACCCCACACTGCGCAGCAGCTGTGGATGGGCATTGAACAACAGACTGATGAGTGGTTGTTGCCACTGAGCCTCAAGCCCGGCCTGGTGGTGTGCGATAATGGGCGAAATCTCGTTGCAGCTCTGGACCTAGCCGGTTTGACACACATCCCTTGCCTGGCGCATGTGCTGAATATGGTGGTGCAGAAATTTCGAAAAAACTACCCGGAAATGTCAGAGCTGCTGCAGAAAGTGTGGGCCATCTGTGCGCGCTTTCGGCATTCTCACCCTACTGCTGCTCGCCTGTCTGTGCTGCAGCGGAACTTTGGCCTTCCCACTCACCGCTTCCTATGCGACGTGCCCACAAGGTGGAACTCCATCTTGCACATGCTGGAGAGACTGTGCGAGCAGCAGCAGGCAATAGTGGAGTTTCAGCTGCAGCACGCATGGGTCAGTCGCTCTGCGGAACAGCACCAATGAGTGGATCTCCATGCGAGACCTGTGTACCATATTGCGGTGTTTCGAGTACTCCACCAACATGGCCAGTGCCAATGACGCTGTTCTTAGCGTTAATATCCCACTTCTATGTCTCCTTGAAAAAATACTTTGGGCGATGATGGAAGAGGATGTGATACAGGAGGAGTAGGGAGAGGGGTCATTTCCATGGTTATCAGGCCAGTCATTCACAAGTGGCTCGGAGGGTGGGTTCCTGCACCAGCATAGGCCAGGTAAAAAAATTACAAGCCAGGGCACAGTTCTGGAGGATGAGGAGGACAAGGATGATGATGAGGAGGAGGAGGAACCGTGTTCACAGCAGGGTGGCACCCAACGCAGCTCCTGGGCATCACTGGAGCGTGGCTGGGGGGATACGGAGGACACAGATGATACACCTTCTACAGAGGACAGCTTGTCTTTGCCTCTGGGCAGCCTGGCACACATGAGCGACTACATGCAGTGCCTGCTCAATGATAGCCGAGTTGGCCACATTTTAACTTGTGCTGATTACTGGGTGGCCACCCTGCTGGATCCCTGTTACAAGGACAACATGCCGTCCTTAATTCCCTCATTGGAGGGTGATCGGAAGATGCGCGACTACCAGCTCACGCTGGTAGATGCGCTGCTGAGAGCATTCCCAAATGACACTGGGGGCTCAGTGGAAGCACAAGGCGAAGGCAGAGGAGGTGGAAGAGGTTGCCAACGCAGCTGTGGCACTGCCAGCACCTCAGAAGGCAGGGTTAGCATGGCCAAAATGTGGAAAAGCTTTGTCAGCAGCATGCCACAACAAACAGCACCACCAGCTGATAGGCAACATCTTAGCAGGAGGCAGCAATTCAGCAACATGGTGGAACAGTATGTGTGCACACGCCTACACGTACTGACTGATGGGTCTGCCACATTAAACTTCTGCGTCTCCAAATTGGGCACATGGCCTGAGCTTGCCCTTTATGCCTTGGAGGTGCTGGCCTGCCCTGCAGCCAGTGTATTGTCTGAACGTGTGTTTATTAAAATGAACCAGGCATGGATCCCACAAGACTTGTCTGTACCTTATGCAGAACAGACATTTAGACCGGCCTCACTCAGCCATTGGAATACTTTTTTTTTTTGAATATGTCTCAATATTTTGGGGGCTACCCCAATTAGAAAAAAAAAACAAACAAACAAAAAACAGTGTTGGCTACCTCCTCCACCGCCACTTCCACCTACACCGCCACGGTCACCGCCTCCTCAACCTCTAGGCTCCTACTCCACATCCACCTCCTCCTCCAATTTTTATTTTTTTAATGTGATTTTAAGTTATTTCCCTATCCATTTGTTTGCAGGGCACTTGTCCTACTCTTACCCCCATTTTGCTTCCTTTGGAAGCCCTCTAGCCCTTTCCAGGACTATTTTAGAGCCATTTTGTACCCAAAAGTTTGGGTCACCATTGACTTCAATGGGGTTCGGGGTCCGGGGTCAAGTTCGGGTCAAGCTCGGTGCTGAACCCAAACTTTTTCGCGAAGTTTGGCCGAAACCCGATGAACCCGAACATCCAGGTGTTCACTCAACTCTATCTATGTGATTCCCATCTTCCCATTTTTTTTATTGTTGCTTCCTTTAGGCCCATTTTTGCAGCCTTAGTCGCTGCATCGATCCTAAATGAATAAGAGGTAAAATTAAATAATTGTAAACCCAATTTAAACATGTATTTTTTAAGAACCATGTTGAATTGGAATTTTGTGAGGGGGGAACCATCTACGTGAATCAAAAAATTAAACTTACCAATAGGTCTAATTGACAGATATTTGTTCACTATAACCAGCGGAAAAATATCCTTGTCTCCGCAACCATATAGTGAAATCCACATCCCTTTGCCTGCTTTGTCTGTTTTAGAGCCCGCAATAAATAATTTCAACCCCATTTTGTATACTTGCACATGTTGTCTTTGCAAGCCCGACCTTGACATTTTGTTATTGGGCAACAGTTCTGATATTCTCATAGCACCAAAAAATGCCAACACAAAGGCAGCCGTAAATAATAATGACTCAAATTTGGAGAAACAAACCAATTTGGTAATTTTACAAATTTCTTTCAATAGAGAAATAGTGATGGGCCTTCTAGAATCTGGGAAATAATTATTTTTCTTATATCCTTTAAGCGCCTGTTGTATAGAGAAGTAATTTGAGCAAGGTGGGGAACCTTGCAACTTGAAAAAGAATGACACTCCTGCCAATATTTTTGCAATTTGGCTATAAGATAATTCCTTATACATTAAAGTGCATAGAAATATTTGAATGTTCTTTTCTGAAGGAGAATTAAAATGCAGACCATGTTCCTCATTAAATTGAATCCACCGATGCCATGCAGCTGAATATTCAGCCCATGTACTATCAGCCAATGAATGCTTGATTGAACTCATCAAAATTTCTAAATTAGACTCCATAAATGTTCGGAACACAGTTGACCCTTCTTGTCCGCATTGGGCAGCAGTTGACGAAATTTGTGTATCTGTAACCGAGGTAAGGCATCTGCAATTTGATTTTCCTTTCCTGGAACATGTTTTGCTTTTAACCAGATGTTATAACGTAGACATAAAAATACTAAATACCTCAGCAATTTTATTACAAAAAAGTATTTTGTTGATAAGCAATTAACCGCGTAAATTACTCCTTTATTGTCTGAGTTAATTAAAATTATTTTATTGCTAAACTGCTCCCCCCAGACTTCCAAAGCTACCACTAGGGGAAACAATTTAAGTAGGACTATACTCTTTGTGGCTTTTATTTGGATCCATCTGTCTGGTCATCTACCGCAGCACCAGTGGGTTTTCCATATTGCTGAGAAACCACAATACCCTGCTGCGTCTGTAAATAATTCAAGATCTGATGAACATACAAATTCCTCCTGAAAGAATGAACGCCCATTATATATGTCAAAGAATTTCATCCATACCATAAGATCCTCCCTAAGATCGGTTTTTAATCTGATATGTGCGAATGGAGATTTAAGACCAGCCATAGATAAATATAATCGGCTAGAGAATATCCTGCCCACCGGCATAATTCTGGTCGCAAATGCTAATAGCCCTAGTAACGATTGTAGTTCTTTTACTATAACTTTTTTGCGCCTTATCATCCAGGAAATAGTGGCTTGGATTTTGACAATTTTAGCTAATGGCAGTTTAAATTCTAATAATACTGTGTCTATTTTAATACCTAAAACCTCTTTCGCCAGAGGAATACGGAATCTTTTAGTAATCATACCAAACAATTGTAGTATAAAGAAACAGATTGGTGAATGAGCAGGACCTATGAACAGGAAGTCGTCAAGGTAGTGTAATATACCTTCATGACCCGATTCGTAAGATACTACCCATTGAAGAAAAGACGCACATTTTTCACAATACGCACATGAAATGGAGCTTCCCATAGGGAGGCACATTTCGTAATAAAATTTTTGTTCAAAGAATATGCCCAAAGAATTATAAGAAGCTGGGTTGATCAGAAGTAAACGGAAAGCTGCTTTAATGTCCGCTTTAGCCAAAAGAGCAGCTCTCCCAAACCTCCTGATATGCGAAATGGCCTCCTCGAATGTACAATATGATACAGCAGCTAAACCTTCATCAATCTCGTCATTTAATGATAAGCCTTTTGGAAATGATAAGTGGTGGATTAAACGATATGTGTTTGGCTCCTTTTTTGGGATAATACCTAAAGGGGATATTCTAAAGTTTTTAAATGGGGGCTTAGTAAAAGGCCCTGCTATTCTACCTTCTTTAATTTCTTTTTCCAATTTTTCCCTAACTATATGAGGAAATTGTGAAACTGACTTTAAGTTGTTAACTACTTCGCAACCTGTTCCTTGAAAGACTGGCAAAGGAAAGCCATTGGAAAATCCTTCAATTAAAAATCTGGTTGTCTCCTGGTCTGGATACATTTCTAACCATTGACGCATGTTTGGGAGGTTCACTGGCGTGAAAGCTTTTCCCAGAATTTTCTTTCTGAGGATGTGGGATGATGTTCCTTTTGAAACATTTAAGTAATGGGTGAGGTCCTGAGCAGTGAGAACACTCGTGCTTATATCTACATGACCCACCCCACTTACACATATTCTCATTAAATGCAAAACAGTAACCTCTCTTATAAGGTGACACCATAAGTGATGGCTGCTGTTTAGCATAAGACGGCCTCTGAGGTAATATTAGGTTGAGCCACAAGCCTATATCCTTATTGCCCCATTTAAGCGAAGGATAAATGGACAGCTTCTGTCTGAATGAGTCGTCATACTGGTACCAGCCTAATCCTCCAAAATTTTTATATGCTTCAAGCACATGCTCAAGGTGTTGGAAGAGGCCACTGCAGAATTCTGGGTGTTTTTCTCCCATCACGCTAGCATAGATTGCAAATGCTTGCAACCAATTATGAAATGACCTCGCCACAGGTCTATGTCTTTCTTCTTCAGTCTTATCTGATCTTTTTTCCCTTCTGTTAATAAATTCTTTTGTAGATGGGAGTAACGACAAAATGTCGATAAACTGCCCTTTCCATATTTTTTCTTTAACCTGAGGACAAAGGTGATACCCCAGTGGTGAGATCTCACACGGAAGAATTTCCTTCAGACAGGACTCTGGTACCAATGAATTAGCAATATTAAACTAAATTGGCCATGAATTACCTTGAATTGCATTCACCTCTGAAAAGGAAGAAGCATTATTAGCATTCAACACTTTCTCAGGCCTATTTGCTGACTCATTACCCCATAAATTAGCATACTTGCTATTGTAATTAATAGGAGAATTAATGCTGTCAGCTAGCCTATTAATAGATTCCATAATGTTATTTAGTACTTGCAATAACTCACTCTGACCACTAGATGCCGTTGGTGTGTCAGCCTGAGTCGAAGAAGCTGGCTGATGCTCTCTATGGCCTCCTGTGGCCAATGTAGGGATTGCCTGTTCCTGATCTGTATTCCTAAGATAACCTGCGATAACGCTGGGCAGAGTTCCTTGCCTGTCCTCCACTGCTGAAGCTGCCTCCACTTCAGCCATCCAAACGGATGCTGATCTAACTGCCCGCCTACCTCTGCTTCCCGGCGGCGACGGGGATAGTGTCCTCCTTCTCCTTTTCCCTCTTTGGCTAACTTTAGTCTTACCAACGATAGTAGATGCCTCCTCCTCCAGTGCCATGACGGGTTCAGCCTGTGAGAAAGATGCCTGTCGCAGCTGCTTTTCACGCTGGTTCTGCTGCGGCTCTGAGGGCTGCGGACCGCTGGTCTTCCTCTCCTCACAGCGCTGACTTGCTCCATTACTGGACTCCGCTCTTCTCCATCATTCAGCTGTTCCTGCGGCTCCATATTCTCTTCGCCTAATTCTAGGCATCTCTGCAGCCATGCCTCTCCCCCGCTGTTTCCAGCCCGCTCCAGTACATGTCTCATGAGAGTCTTCATAGTTCAGCAGCAGCCTCTGAGCTCGTTGCTGTTCTCTGACTGACTGGCGCAAAATTGCGTGGGAAGGAGCTTTATATATTGAGCCCCCTTTTTTTCTAGAAAGTTCCAGCCGGTATTATGACCCTCTGGAACTTTCTAAGGCAGTCATATAACCTTCCCAAATTGTCCTAAATTTCACCTGACCCCTATCCTTTGCACACATTAAAACATATTTTAATTTATATTTATCTATTTATTTATTTATTTTATTTATTTATTTAATGCAGGAAGGGGGCGGCCACATGCCCATGCTGACGGGCTCATATATTTGATCCCTTTCAGTCCATTCTGAGGCTTCCCTCCCACCACTTTGCATATTATTTTATATATACTGTGATTCTGTACTAGCCAAACATGCTGCAGAAATCTCCCTTCACTGAGTCTAGCTGCATCCCTTTTAATTGTGGGCAGCAGAAGCTGCTGCCTGTTCACTTCCTGGATTTACACAGACACACAGAGGCACACCTCCAGCCCTGCAGCTTTCATTGGCCCTCTTATGACTCACCCCCTCCCTTCCTGGCAAACTCTCATGAGAGTGAGAGAGAGAGCTGTGCATGATGTCAAACGCCTAGGCCTTTTACCAGACACGATAGAGGAAGTGGGCTGTATAAGGTATTAACTGGCAGAAAAAAAATGTTTTACTATCCAAAGCTAAAACAACAAGGGCAGAGGATTTAATAGATGGAAAGATGAAAAAAATGACTGAAATTCCGCTTTAACTATTTAAGGACTTTCTGAGATTCAGTGTTTGTAATCTCTATTTAATCTCTTTCTGAGATTCAGTGTTTGTAAGTTAAAATAATTTATTTTTGCTAGAAAATTACAAACATTATATATATATATTTTTTTTCTAACACCCTAGAGAATAAAATGGTGGGCGTTGCAATAGCAAAAACAGTAAGTAGAGCTTGGTATTTGCCTTGGATTTATCCTTGGACCTTGTTTTTGCTGTTTGTTGCCCTCCTATGCTCCTTGGTGCAAAGGCCAGTTATAGGTGTAGGCAGTGGTTATTTTTTGGTATGGTCGTTGCAATACTTTATGTCTCACTGTATTTGCGCAGCGGTCTTATAAGCGCCTTTTTTTTTTTTAAATAAAATTCAATTCTGAGTTAAAAAATAAGACAACAGTAAAGTTAGCCCAATGTTTTTCTATACTGGAAAGATAATGTTATGCTGAGTAAATTGATACCCAACATGTCATGCTTCAAAATTGTGCCCGCTCGTGGAATGGTGACAAACTTTGGCACTTAAAAATCTCCACCAGCGATGTTTAAAAAATTCTACAGGTTACCAGTTTTGAGTTACAGAGTAGGTCTAGCACTAGAATTATTGCTCTCACTCTATCTATCGCGGCAATACCTCACATGTGTGGTTTGAACACCGTTTTCATATGCAGGCGGGACTTACGCATGCTTTCGCTTCTGCGCGCAAGCTCGTGGGAACGGGGCGCTTTAAATTTTTTTTTGTTCTTATTTATTTTACTTTTTATTTTTCATTTTTACACTGCCCATTTAAAAAAAAAATGGGTCACTTTTATTCCTATTACAAGGAATGTAAACATTCAGGAAAAAAAGCATGACAAAAAAACAAAACAAAGAATGTCCCCTTTAAGAGCATTGGGGGGGGGGGGGAGTGTTGTTTGATGTCGCTTCTGCCCTTCAATGCTATGCAGACGAGCAGGCGGCATCTTACCCTCAGTTAGCATCCAGGCATTGAGGGGAGAGGATCGAATCACCTCTGCTGCTATCGACGGCTCACCTTAGACACCGGCTTCAAGTGCTCAAAAATAAGCATGTTGGAGAGGTAGAAAAAAATTCATAGTGCATTATAATTATTTTTAAAGTTAGCCTCCATTCCCAGTCGATGCCTATTCAGGGGAAACACGTTGGATAAGGAGCTAGCAGGGTGGCGTTTTAGAGCATAGACCATACTGCAGCCGGTCATGCTCATACTATTGTGCCATTTTATCTGGAATTTTTTTTAACCACTTCAGCTCCGGAAGGATTTCCCATGTTAGGACCAGAGCACTTTTTGCGATTCGGCACTGCGTCGCTTTAACTGACAATTGTGCAGTCATGCGACATTGTACCCAAATGAAATTTGTGTCCTTTTTTCCCACAAATAGAGCTTTCTTTTGGTGGTATTTGATCATCTGTGTGTCATTTCTGATCAATGCTATAAACAAAAAAATAGCGCCAATTTTGCAAAAACAACAATATTTCTTATTTTTCTCTAAAATACAAATCCAAAAAACAAATTTATTCATTGGTTTTGGCCGATTATTATTCTTCCTCATATTTTTGGTAAAAAAAATCTCAATCTGTGTTTATTGATTGGTTTGCGCAAAAGTTGCCGCATTTACAAACCATGAGAATTAATTTCTGGCGTTTTTACAATATTTTCTTTTTACTGGTAATGCGATTTTTATCAGTACTTTGATATTGACACTTTTTTGGAACCAATGATTAGAGTTGAGCGAACCCGAACTGTAAAGTTCGGGTCCGTACCGAACTTTGGGGTGTCCGGGACCCGGACCCGGACTTTTCAAAAAAAGTCCGGGTTCGGGTCCGGTGTTCTGGTAATTTTAATGAAAAATCTTAAAAATGCTGTAAAAAAGCCCAGGAAGGTCCTAGAGGTCTGCAAAAGGAAGGGGAATGTGGGTAAGGGTGGGACAAGTGCCCTACAAAGAAATGGGGACAGGGAAATAACTTTAAATATTTTTAAAAAAATAAAAACATAAAAATGCAAAAATGGAGATCATCTTCAAAGTGGGTCTGAAAAGTATTAATTACCATTAGAGGCCATAGAACTGTTCTAAAATCATCTTCGAACTGTGTCCAAAAAGTATAAATAAGCCCGGAGTACCCATACCACTGTTCTGCAAAATGTGTGTATCACTTTAAATCAAACCGTCAATCATTGCACATCTTTTATTCACACTTCTTTTTAAAATGTGTGTATCACTTTAAATGAAACTGTCAAACATTGCACATCTCTTCTGCACAATTATTTCAAGCGTGTGTGTCACTTTAAATCAAACCGTCAATCATTCCACATCTTTTATTCACACTTCTTTTTAAAATGTGTGTATCACTTTAAATGAAAACGTCAGTCATTGCACATCTGCTATTCACACACATGTGTTCTGCACCAGAACAGATGTTCTTCACACATTAAATCTTTTCTTCATACATCTGGAAATAGAATAGATGTTTCAAGTGCATGTATATGGTTTCTCCCCGGTT